>ML291510.1:22368-85784 GCA_005239495.1 Nicotiana undulata
GCAGAGTGATGATTGATTATATTATGGGATCGGGCAGTACACCACGACAGAGTGATGATTGATTATATTATGGGATCGGGTCGTACGCCACGACAGAGTGATGATTGATTATATTATGGGATCGGGCCGTACTCCACGACGAAGACTACAGGGTGGGACCGGTCGTACGCCACGGCGGAGATTGAGACTACAGGGTGGGATCAGGCCGTACGCCACGGCGAAGATTTATAGGATGGGATCGGGCCATACGCCACGGCGGAGCGATGTGAGTGAGTACCATATGGGAGCGGGCCGTACGCCACGGCGGATACCAAACTTGTTTGATTTGAGATTGTTATTTGTTGCCGGATGTTGATGTACTTGATTATTTGTTTTACTTGCCTACAGTTTTCCTTACATCCTGCTTACTTTATTACTGTTGGACCTTAGTGAGTATCGAGTCGACCTCTCGTCACTACTTCTTCGAGATTAGACGGGATACTCACTGGGTACATATATGTATATGTACTCATACTACACTTTCTNTAAACAGGAAGATATTTTAACTGATTAACGGGTTGGCTTGCCTGACAGTGGTGTCCGACGCCATCACAACCCATAGGTTTTGGGTCGTGACAAAGTGTCTATATGGAAAAAAAATGGACAAGTTTAAGGAGCTACATATGTATTCAGCCTTTTGGGTTTCCTTGTATCAAATAGAGGGATTGAAGTAAAACCTGCTCAAATTAAAGCTATTGATAAAATACCTGATATACTAACAAGCAAAAAAGAAGTTCAGAGACTAACATGAAGAATTGCATCCTTAGGAAGATTCATTTCCAGGTCTTCGGAGAAGAGTTTTAAATTCTTTTCAGTTCTAAAAAAGCAGAATCAGTTCGAATGGACTGAAAAATGCCAACAGGATCTCAAATCACCCACTACTGTCTAAACCAAAGGAGGGGGAATGACTACACGTCTATCTTGTCATTGCAGAAATTGTCGTAAGTGCAGTATTGGTAAGAGAAGACAGAGGTAAACAATCTCCAATTTATTATGTAAGAAAATATATATTATATGCTGAAACTAGATATCCTCATCTGGAGAAATTAACTTTAGCTCTAATCATGGCAGCTAGAAAGTTAAGACCGTACTTTCAATGTCACCAAATTACTTTGTAACCTCATATTCGCTGAGAAATGTTTTGCATAAACAAGGGTTATCAGGAAGATTAGCTAAGTGGGAAATAGAATTAAGCAAACATGACATAGTATATCAGCCTAGAACTGCAATAACGTCTCAAATTTTAGCTGATTTCGTCGCTGAGTTTAATACTAGCATAATCCCTGAAGTGGAAAAAGAGTTACAAATCTTTAACGCGTCTAATCCAAGAATATGGACCCTATTTACCTGCGGCTCTTCTAATGTAAATGAGTTGGTTTGGGAATTGTTTTAATATCACCTACGGGTGAAAAGATAAGATAGGCTATAAAATGTTATCCTATAACTAACAATGAAGCAGAGTACGAAGCTGTCATTGCAGGGCTTGAACTAGCACGAGAACTCTCAATCGAGCAGATCGTGATCAAAAGTGACTCTCAACTAGTGGTAAACCATATTCAGGGGACTTATACTGCTAGAGAGGCTAGGATGCAACAATATCTAGAAAAGGCACGAGATCTAGTAAGACGATTCCAATCATGGAAGGTTATGCAAATACCCAGGGAGGAAAATGCAGAAGCAGATGCATTGGCTAACATTGCAGCATTTACCGATGTAAAAAATAAATACAGTGCAATTGTGATTCATTCATTTCATTTAGCAATCGACCAGGAAAAAAATAAGGTAACATTTAACAATTTAACCTAGGATTGGAGAAACGAAGTTGTAAACTTTTGCAGAATGGTGTCGTGCCTGAAGATAAAAAAGAAGCTCAAGCACTTCGCCGGAAAGCTGCATGGTACTGCCTAGTTCATGATACTTTATACCGCAAAATGTTTGGAGGTTCCCTAGGAAAGTGCCTCGGACCCAATCAAATGGAGTACGTGATGAAGGAAGTACACGAAGACACTACAAAAACCACGAATGAGCAAGGTCCTTAGTCAAAACCCTAATCAGAGCGGGGTACTACTGGCCTAAAATGGAAGAAGACGCTGAGAATTTTGTAGCTAAATGCGACAAATGTCAACGATATGCTAACAATATGCATCGACCAACAGAATTACTCAACCCAGTGGTGTCCCCATGGCCATTCATGAAATGGGGCATGGATATAGTGGGACCTCTTTCCCCAGCTAAAGGAAAGGTACGGTTCTTACTCGTTTTAATAAATTATTTCACGAAATGGGTGGAGGCAGATGCTTTTAAACAGGTGCGAGAAAAATAAGTGAAAAGATTCATATGGAGACACCTAATATGCCACTTTGGAATACCAAAGGAGATCATATGTGACAACGACCAATAATTCATAGGCTCAAAAATCACAGAATTCTTCGAAAGCTGGCAAATAAAACGAATCACTTCATCACCATATCACCCCGTGGCTAATGGGCAAGTCGAGTCAACGAATAAAGTCATCATCAACAATTTAAAGAAACGTTTGGGAAAATCCAAAGGAAACTGGCCTGACGAGCTACCAGCAGTATTATGAGCTTACAGAACTACTGCAAAAATAGCCATGAGAGAAACTCCGTTCGCGCTTGTTTATTGTTCAGAATCTTTAATACCGGTGGAAATCGGTGAACCAAGCATGAGACTCACAGCAGCAACGGAAGAAACAAACAACGACGAGTTGATAACAAGTCTGGATTTGCTCGAGCAAAGGAGAGAAGCTGTGTTAATACGTATGGCATCTCAAAAACAAATTATAGAGTGATATTACAACAGAAGAGCTCATCTCAGATATTTCAAAGTTGGGGACTTTGTTCTTAAAAAATTCTTCCAATCAACAAAGGAAGCCGGTGCAGTAAAAGTAAATCCAAATTGGGAAGGACCTTACAAAGTCTGTGGCATTGCTGGCAAAGGCGCTTATGAGCTGGAAACTATGGATGACAGAATTTTACCAACAAGTTGGAATGCTATTCATTTGAAGAGTTATTACTTCTAAGTAAAAGGAATACCGCCGGTCAGGTATCATTACGTTCTATTTTATTTTTGTACAGTTAAGATTATACTAACCATTTTAGATGATAGACAAAAAACTAACCCATCACCAGATGATGATATTAGACATGCATAGACACGAGGAAGTAACTTAATTTTCGGTCTAGGGTTACAACTTTTTGATGGACGTTTTTAAGGGTTAAGCAGTGATCATCTAAATTATATACCTTCGAGTCCCGTATGTTTTCCTTTTCAGGAAAAGGACCACAAGGAAGGAATAGTCAAGTGCTCAAGATTTCATTCTTCAAAGCTCAAACACTTGGGGGACTATACAGTATAGAAGGAAAAGAATAGGAAAAGAAGACTATCAAAAAAGTCAAAGCTCAAGCCTAAAGATCCATTTTCCCAACAAGACAAGCATTATGAGCAAAACCGAAGAGCCAAAGACAAAAACACAAAGCCTGATTCAGAAACCTTCAAAAAACATATTCGTAAATGTAAACGAATGTTTAGGTTAAAGGAGGAATGTTAGTTATGGGTAAAAATGTATATCCTTGTACTTATTCAAAAACTATTGTAAATAAAAATAATTACGGATAGAAAAAAAAGTCATTACCCTCGCATTTATTCAAAAACAGTTGTAAATGAAAACAGTTATGGGTAAAAATTCATACCCTTCTATTTATTCAAAAGTTATTGTAAATGAAAACAGTTACAGGTACAAATTCATACCCTTGTATTTATACCAAATCTGTTGTAATAAAAACAGTTACAAAAGAGCTATAGACGATACTCAAACACATGTAAAATGTTACGAAAGTTCAAAATAATACAAAGACTTTCTTCAAAACATTGTTAAGAAAAACATGTGAAATTCCTATCTCTCTTTTGTACATTTACACCATTCTGAAGTTGAGACGTCTTCATCATTAAGTGTCGATCAAAAGGGCCCTCTTTTATAAATCATGCCTATTACGAAAAGGTACGATATATCTAAGCATTCTTCCATGCAAAGTCAAAAACTAAGGGGTAAAACAAAAACCTAAAAAAAGAAGCATGCAAAGACTTAAGAGTAAAGCAAAAACTCAAAAAAATCGAAAGTTATGCCGATATTAATATTAATATATTACGGCAAAAAAACTAAGTATTAACTTAGTCTAAGCCGGATTTGTTTGTACAAACGTTGCCCCTAAGTTGTCAGTTGGGGACTTACAAAGGATCAAACTTTACTCCCAATGGGAATAGGGGTTATCTTCGCTGGAAAGAGGAGCGGCTTGAGATGGCGAGGCTTGTGCAACAGCTTCATCAGGGACCTCAACTTCAGGTGATGAGAAATTCTGACTCTGCCAAGACTTTTAAATCGTCTCTTTTGTTTTGGCAATTTCAGCTTCCACGTCAAAATTCTCTTGGCCCATTTCCGTCAATGTGTCAAGTCGGGCATTCAAATAAGCCCAACTAACATCGACAACTACTTTGTCCTCAAGAGCCTCATAGTCCTTCTCCCATTGTTCAGCTTCGGCTTTTAGCTCATCTCTCTCATCCACGACAACATCATGAGAAGCCTACAAAGGAGCAAAGGATCTTTCCAGAAACTGGACCTTATCCGAAGATTTACGGAGGTCTTCTTGGGTCTAGATGAGAAATTGTACAAGTTCACCAGAGTATACCTCCTTATGATCCAACAAAGCCTTCAGGCTCCTAATCTCTTCGGTGGCATGGGAAAGCTGCTCCGCTAAGGAAGACTCCAAGATGCTCTTATCCTTACCTGCTTGATTCGAAGACGCCTTCTCTATGGCCAGTTCCACTGCAATAACTCTGATCCGCTGTTCCAAGGTACATTTCTCCTCCTCCATTGCCTCCATATCAAGTTGTAGACTCTCGTACTTCTCCTTCCAATTGTCAGCCTCGTTATGGAAGTCATTTGTTGATTTCTCCATTTGAACGACTCTCTTTATCAATTTTGTGCCTATAGTGTTGATCTGCATAAAATCATAAGTTAAATACGGTAAAAGAGAATATAATATATGAATATGAAGAAGGAGCAAGTTTTACCTTTAAGGACGAGTGCACAATCTCGTTCATCCATGTTAAGGAGCTATGACTTCTCAACCGGGCCTATCAATGGCTTTAGCCATACATCAGCCTGACCCGACTTTTTCAAGAGGCTGCCTCCCGCAGGAACCTCTATTGTAACTTGCTTCATCACCCCCTGCTGGAAGACCCTACTTCAACAGCATAAGGCATAGAAGTGGGGGCGGGTGAAAGAGCCATGGGCGGAGTAGGCTGAGGAGCAGAAACGACAATGGGAGCAATAAAGGAAAGTTTCGCAGGAGTAGGCGGAGGGAAAATAACAAGAGGAGCTTCATCAGAAACTGTACCAAAACCTTGCTGGAACAGGTGATCAATGGACTCACGAACAGGAGAGGGAGTTGTATCTTCAGGAGCGAAATGTTCTGATTCAGGCATGGGAGGATCAACAACGGCCGCAGATTCATCATCAGAGACGACCCTCCTCTTACGTGGCCTATGAACCAGTGAACCCTTCTCTTGTTCCTCTTCATCCTCCAAGGTCCGGGACCCACTTGCCTTGCTTTTCGACGAGGATGAGACAACAATGATTTCTAAGCCTTAGCCAGGGAAAGCTTTGAAGCGGACACAGCCGCAACAAAAATTCCACGAGTAGGAAACCCTACCAAATGAATGGGATCAGATAAAGCTCAAAAGGGGAAGAAGTAAAAATAAATACTCTTTCTTACCATGGGTTTTCACCTTCCAACAAAACCTCAAAGAGAGATACTTCCAAGAACTTTCTTCTAAAGGAGAGATTAACAAAAGGTTTTCTACCCAATCACGAAAATCGGAAACATTCTCGAAGGTTCCCATGGTTGCTGCAAAAGGAGAGGAAACAGTCACGGTACCGATAGTTTATCGAAAACAAAAAAACGGAAAGTGAGCAAAACTGTACTCACGTGCAAAGTTCCACTTCTCAAGGAAGGGGATATTTTCTTCACCTACTAAACCTGCAGTAGGGACAACAACATACCGAGCATACCACCCTCTATATTTGTCATCATCCAGAATAACTAACACTCTTTTACTCCTAACCGGGAGAGTAAACACTCATTGGCGGAATAACATCGGGGAATAGAGGTGAATAAGATGATGGAAAGTAAAGGGGACAGAAGCTAAATTGGTCAAATATCTAAGGCACGCAACCACTCTCCAAATAAGAGGACCGACTTGTCCCAAGCACACATTGAAGAACCGACAAAATTCAATGATAACTAGGTCGATGGGAGGCTTGAATCCTAATTTGAAAGGATAAATGTAAACATAAGAATACCTAGTTCTATAAGAGGTTATTCTTTGATTATCATTAGTAAAAACAACAGGAAAATCAAACTTCCAACAACAGTCCCTGCGTACGAGTGACACTAAACCCTCTGTTATTTGGGTTGGATAAAGGTCAACACTATCATGTGAAAACATGGAAGAAAGATGTTCACTCATGGCCTCACCATCCTTGGCAAAAGAATACTCGGCAGGAATGATCTCATTGACTCTCGGCTCACACAGTGGTTCATTGTGTTCTCTACTCTTTGATAAAGATCTGGAATCCCTAACCCTCGAAGAAGACAAAGAAATAGTAGACCTAGAAGATGGCAGAGGAGTAGTATGGGAATAAGAACCCCTGGAAGGTGTAGAACTTAAGCTCCTAAGTCTACCGCCCCTCCTACTTCGTGTTGGAGCAGAAGAAGGAATCAATTCATCTACAATAATGACCTTTTTGTATTGCTGGTTTGAAGAAGACATATTTACGAGGATGAAGAATTTACAAATAAATAAAGAAGGATAGAAGTTTTTCGTGAAAGTAAAGAAAGGAAAAGGGATATTTATACTCAGAGGTGACCGTCAAAAAATGGAAAAAAATAGTGATGTGAAAGTCATAATTGAAGCTATCACTTCGTGACTGATGCAACCACAAAAAGCCCTAAAAGGCGCTAAATAATTACAGAACAAATCCAGGAATGCCACGTGGCACAGGAATTAAATTGAATGACAAGCGACACATACATTCAAAGACGGATGCAATGGTACGAGTTAAGCGGCGGCAAAATATTTCCGCCATAAATGAGTATCCACTTACCAAATTTTTAATCGATAAATAAATGGTATGTGGGGGGACTATCTGTATTGGTAAAAATAGGCTTCACACGTGTACTACTACTTATGATGAAAAGGCAATCCATATGGAGCAATGAAAACATGACAACTGGACGAGACTTTATGAAGAGGAACGAGACAAAGAGGAATGGAACGACATACCCACGAGGTAAACAGATACGGGAATCTCAATTTAATTGAGGAGATGAAGAGACACGATCAGAATGAATCAAGGCGGAATAAAGGGCAGATTCGAAGATCTTCAATCAATGAGCCAAATGTTACATAATCTTTATGCAACAATTACGATTAATCATTGTAACGTTACATTAATGCCATTATTAGTTATTAATGCTCAATCACTGAAAAGAGTAGATGTTATATTAAGAAATTCCCTATAAAAGGGAGTAAAATATAACTTGTAAAGACACGTTTGAACCACTATTGAAATATACTTACTTTTACGCATCTTTACTACTTTCTATTCGCAAGTCTTATTACAATTATTAGCATATTCTCTTGGTTATCAGAAACCCGAGTATTTCTTAAAATAGCTTTGGTAGATAATCTAATTCTTTTGTTAAACACACGTTTAACTTGAATTTTATTTAACAAAATAGAAATTACCCGGGTGTCGTTATGCGGCTGAGAAATGCCTTCCGCTTCTTCGTAATTGAACGATAAAGTGCCTTCGGGCACATAGTCTCGAGTATGTTTTTCTATGGTGAAAGACACTTTAGTGCGTATGAATATAGGTCCTTGTGGGATGTCGAATCCACCAACGATCATGCGAATAACATGTTGAGGTTCTTCTTGCTCATTCTTTCTGTTGGCATCTCTTTCTCTTAAGTGATTTTTCAGCTCGATCACTGAGGAACTCTCGAAGATGGCCTTCGTTGAATAACCGAGATACCTCCTCCCTCAGCTGTCTGCAGTCTTCGGTCAGATGGCCATGAGTGCCATGATACTTACACATTAAATTCCTTTTAGAAGGACCGGTCTGTATAGGTTTGGGCCACCTAGTGTCTTTGATCCTTCTGAAAGCCGTTACAATCCCCGATGCATCGACACAGAAATTGTACTCCGAAAGCCGTTACAATCCCCGATGCATCGACACAGAAATTGTACTCCGATAGCCGAAGTGCTTCTGTGGGATATGCGTATTTGTTCTGCCCTCGGTCACCCTTCGATCGTTCCGGACGGAGTTGCGTCCCAGACCGTTATTCCTTGACTTTGGAACATATGGCTGATACCGATCTTTATTCGGCCTTGATTCTCTATCAACATCTCTCTGATTTTTACCTGTCGACCGGTTTGGATGTAGTGAACCTTAGGGGGCTCCCAATTGGTCGTCCTTGACCCTAATCTTCGATTGATATCAATTGTGAACATCTTCCCAAGTCACAGCCGGGTACTAGATCAAATTCTGTTTCAACTGGCGTGATGCTGTCGAACTACGTTCAATCAATACTTGGGTGAAATCCTGAACAGCCCAATCATTAGTGACTGGTGGTAACTCCATGCGTTCCATTTGGAATCGAGATACGAACTCCCTTAGCATCTCGTTGTCCCTCTACTTCACTTTGAAGAGATCTGATTTTCTTGTTGCAACCTTTGTGTCCCCAGTGTGTGCCTTTACGAATGAATTCGCCAACATGGCGAAGGAATCGATAGAATTCAGTGGTAAATTGTGATACCAAATCATAACTCCCTTCGACAGGGTCTCTCCAAAATTCTTTAGCAACACCCACTCGATTTTGTCATCCTCCAAATCATTTCTTTTTATGGCGCACGTGTAAGAAGTAACATGCTCATTGGGGTCGGAGGTCCCATTGTATTTAGGTATATCGGGCATATGGAACTTCTTTGGGATGGGCTTCGAAGCCGCACTTGGAGGGAATGGTTTTTGTACAAACTTCTTGGAATCCATTCCTTTTAAGATCGGTGGTGCCCCCTATATTTGGTCAACTCGGGAGTTGTAAGTTTCCACCTTCTTGTTGTTGGCCTCGATTCGTTTCTCCGGATTCTATTCTCTTAGTAAGCTCCTCGAGCATTCTCATTATAGCAGGAACGATTGTCGAAGTATTATCACCTGATCTTTCAGGCACTGGCTCGGTATGGCGAGTAACCTCTTGTTCGACCCTATTTGGTTCCCTGTGCTGATTTTACAACTAAGCAATGGCGTTTTCTTGGGCTTGCAGCATTTCAAATATTACTTGGAGCTTGACTCATTCGTCTCTTTTGCCCTGTGTACCTCGACCGTCAGTTCGACCCTCTCTGCGTACACTTTCCTCGGGGTCTGCGCCAAAATCCGCATTCCAAGCAACATGAGAACTGACATCAACCGGGTTGACAAGCGGTGCCCCTCCGAGATCAGCCTGTGGCACCTCGATTCCTAGGGAAATAACATTCTCATTTTCTCCGTGGAGTCCGAGGCCGTTATCGCCATGTGTAGATGTGTTTTGTGAGTTTTACAAGATTCAACCTGAAAATAAAATTCTTGACAAGAAATAAGTGTAAAATAGTGTGTTTTACCAGAAATAGCACTGAACAATCATTATTATCTTTCGTCCCACGGTGGGTGCCAAACTGTTTACCTCGAAATACGAGTAACAATTAAAGTTGTAATGTGGTTATAAGGATACGTGATCTAATTCATTTCCAATTGATGAATGACGAAATAAATAAATGGATTAAACGATTAAATAAATCAAACCAGTGTCGTTGCAAGTTATTGACCTCGACTGCAACAGGCACGAGAACAAGCGTTAAGGACAGTAAGAACAATAGTAAATTGTAAGCAAGTAGAAGAGCAGTGTAGTGTTATTTCTGAGTCAGTGTATGTGTTACGAATGAACACGGTTCCTCTTTATATAGTAAAGGAATCCTAAATAGAGTATAACTCTAATTTCGGAAATAAAATCCATGATTGGTATTAGTAACCGTTTGCGGTTCTGTCAATCCCCAGATTCCCGCCGAGATCTATAGTCGATCACGAATATCTCGCTATTCCGTTGTTCGCTGTTGGTTTTGCTAAATCTCGGTCCTTCGGTCTACGTGTTCTTTGAGCTCGTGCTTGCTTTGATATGAGCTTAATCTCGAGGCAGACCCTTGAGACCATAAAATCGGACGTGCCCGATTTTAACCGTATATAACTTCCTTTTCGGAGCATTGTTAAGTTTTTTTCCGATGGTCAATGTACTTTTGACCAAGTTGATCAGAAAATATAATTTTCAAATAACAACAAACTAATATTACAAACTTTAGCGAAATTGCTTTCATAAATATGTGTTTCAATTTACGGTAGGCGCTGAAAAGATAAGAAAGTATATATCAGAAATTCGCTGTTAATCAAATCTTTCTTATTTTCCTTCTGGCAAAAGAAAGCAACGAGCAGATCTATTTGTTTTTTTTATATACCCTTCCCCTTTGACTCTCCCCTCGGTTTGAACTATTGCTTCTTTGATGACTCGAACTCATGACTCTAGGGCTGTCGACGGGTTGTTGACCATCCGAGAAAGCCTCTTTTGTCACTAGCAGATCTATGTGTTCTATCCAAATGAGGAGTTTCAACACATGATAAATTTTATTGCCTACACCAAGTACAAAGTAGAAAATAAGAAGTTTTTAACGTGAAAAAAACATTCTTTGCTCCAATAAACGTTTTCTATAAATAGCGGAAGCATGATATAAACAAAGACAAAAAATTAAAACAAAGGAAGTTTCTCTGGCACTAACTAAATACAGGTTAGCGTGGTTTTCACCCTTATTGCAAACAAAAGCTTTCTTTTAACTTAATTTGGAATTGATGGAGAATACCCACGGCATATACCAGAAATTGGTAAGAGAGATTTTGTTATGAAGTTAGATCGTTATTTTATATTTAGTATGGTTTTTACAATCCTATATTTATGACTAGAGCTGATTGCTGAAGTATTTTTGTAACGATCCGACTTGTCATTTTGAGTATTTACATTTCGTTCGGTGGTTTCATATCATGAGTAGCTTCGTATGATGTATTATGACTTAAGCGTATGGTGGATTTTGATTTTCGAGTGGTTCGGGATTGATTTGGAAGAATGATTCTCATTTTAGAAGTTGTAAGTTGGAAGAGTTGACTGATCACGCCCAACTCTAGTCCTAAAAAGGATAAGCGGTCGCTGCAAATATAATCCGGTCTGAAAGTCCGGAGTCGAATCCCACAGAGAACTAAGGTTTCACTGTAATTGTTCAATATCGCTAAAAAGACAAGCTCGAAAAAGTTTCTAAGTTATAAAGATTAAGATTCTTATATCTAACTAATTAACTAAGAAACTAAAGCAGTAAATTAACAACTAAAGATACTAAGGGTTGGAGATTAAAATTAGGAGGTCTAGAGTTATGATTTTCCCAATTGTCGGAATCCTTCTCGCTATGTTTTCTATAATTTCGCATATGTATTCTCTACTGACCGTGGGCACTTTAGGTGTCGTAATTCTCTCTCGAGCAACTACAACAATTTACTAGACATATTCTCTCGAACTACGCTAGTTGGCTTTATCTAACCGCTCATTATGACCACGTCAAGGCTTTGTTATTTCAAAACCTACCTTTAAACCCGTTGTATTGATTTCTCACATACGTTAGGAGTGACGTTGTTCAACAACCACCTAAATATGTATCATTTTTCAAGCAACACATAATAAATAGGCACAGTCAATCGATGTCCATTCAATCAACAACAATAAACACATAGTTGAACAAGTAGAGAAATTCAACGGCTCAATTGTATAAAAACATAACAAGAATTTATCCTACAAAAGGTTCCATCAAAACCCTAGATAACAAATTAGCTATTCATAATAGTATGTAAAACTACAATACTAAAAGTCATAACCAACAACGAAAAATAGGAAGATGAAGGAAAAACTCGTAGAAGAATTCCCCGCCTTGCTCCTCTTATGTCTTTGCCTCCTTAGATCAAATTTGTGTCACAAATATGTCCAACCTCTCAAAAATACCGTTTTTCCATGTATATATACCAAGTAGGGTCGGGCCCAAATAATTATACCTTCTCCTACGCGAAAAAGGACCCTTCTTTAAGCCTGGGCGCTCGCGGGCGCAGCCAAAGGCGGTCATTTACCAGTACACTGCTTCAGCCCGCATCCAGGTCCGCGGTTGCAGATTCGACTGCATTTTTCACCCTATTCCTTTCGGAATTTGGAAAAACATAAAACATAAAATTTGACCCCCAAACACTGCGCAATATGCCTATTTGAGTCTTCGTTTGTTCTTAACTATTAAATTTGACCCCCAAACACGATCCCGACTTAATATTTTGGGCTTTTACTCAGACTTCAAAGCTCCAATCACTTGAATTCATTCCATAAAATCTATATATAGCTCGGAATCACTCCTACAATGCATAAAACACACAATTAGTGCAAAACACTAGCGATTTAAGCTCAAACTCAATTAAAGTGCAGTAAATTAGAGTGTAATAAGCGACTAAAATACATAATTATAGCCTATCATCAACACCCCACACTTAAACCATTGCTCGTCCTCGAACAATCAAACTACACTTTATATAGACACGATATTTTTAAGCAATTCTCCTAACTCATCACACCAAGAATATTTAAAATAGACTAAGCACAAAAGCGTAATATCTTCACCTCAAGATTTGACTCACAAGTACCACGCATTATTCACAACTCACCCACTTACTCTAACATAGAGGTCACTGACATTATCTTTCCTTCATGAATCAAGTGTCCTCACACAACAAAAGAGAGTAGTTCCACACAATAAAATTTAAAAACACTTAGGAACTCAAGATAGAAAGAATTCACTCACTCTCAGAAATAACATCCATATGCCACAAAAGATGAAGCATAGGCTTGCCCGTAATGTACTACTCTACTAATCGAGCTTATTAAGTCTAAGATCAAGTAGGACTTTATTTGGTTGTAATGTAGGCTGCGGGACGGGTATGATACATTTAGATATAAGAGTGACTACACCTCCCTAAGTATTTTAATACATATACTTTAACATTCAGACTCTATACTTATGTCAAACCAAACTCCACCTTCACATCAATGTTATTACCCATCCTTCTTTAAGCACAATTAATTAAAGAGTCACCACTTATCAAGGAATGTTTTTTTTTTCCACAGCAATGCAACTATTTTTTTTCCCTTTTTTTTTTTAATTCAAGTGGCTCTTACTTTATCAAAACAATGCTCCTTTCTCCTTATTTTATTAGTTCCACTCAAAAGCCAAACCAATCACCCCACACTTTAACTTTTACAAAGTTCATAACAATTCAAGTGCTCATGAGAGGTTAAAAGGTTCAAATAGATTAATTCAAACAAATGGGTAAGGCTTGTAATGTGGTTGCCAAATAAACAGGATTACATGCTCAAAGGGGTTAACTACGATACATAACAATTAGGTGGGTAATATATATATATATATGGTTCAACAAAGAAACGCCTATATCACTTCCAAGACTGAACAAACCTACTATTTCGCTTTGCAAACAGACAGAGCAAGTTCTAGGCATCAAATGCAATGCACTGAATAACACCCAAACCTCACACACACATGACACTTAACTCACTCAGGATTGGATTCATCAAGACACTCTAGTCAAATCAGTTAAGCAAAGTTAAGCTTATACAATTTAAGGTACTTATACAAGAGTCAGAAAAATGAGCCTAAGCGTCACAACCAATTTACTCACTATTCTCAAGGCATAACAAAGTCAAGAGATATTGCTTCAATTTGAAACACAACACAATGGCTCCTATTACTAAAAAAAACTAACTACACCCAGTTCAAACAAAACCCTTAGAAAAGAACCGCGACACAAAGAAAAATCAAGGGGGAATTGCTACACTACCTAACAAAAGAAAATCTTTTTGTTGTTTTTAGACTTAAATCCCTCAAGAAAATTGTCTAGTAGATCCATCATCGGGAAAAGTCCAATCTTTTCTTCTTCATTTTTAACAAAAAAATTATTCAATTAACTAACACAACTAAAATAGCATGGAAAGTCACCTAGACGATCTCCTCACCCCACACTTAAAATTGTGCATTGTCCCCAATGCACATCATAACTATAAGAGGGTCAAAGAAACTTCCTGGTAAGCCAAAGGCCGAAGCACTATCATCTCATGGGGTACTCAGACTTCTCCCAGGCCTGGTCCTTCGTGTGGATACCTCACACTTAGTTCCAACCATTGGTTTGTTGTTGCATCCTTCCAATAGCTTTGCGTTCCATGCTCCTAAAAATAAAAAATCGACACTATAAGAATAAAACAATAATAAAAAAAACTAAATTAAAAATAAAAAATAAAGCTGGGTTGCCTCCCAACAAGCGCTTGATTTAACATCGCGACACGACGTGAATCACTTTTTGCCTCCACCTCAAACTTATGAATTGAACCCTCAATTTGGCTTCAAGTTTTCGGTTATGCTCCAGGGGTGGTGGAACGAATCTAACTGGCCCAAGAAACCATTGTACTATTTTACATTTCTTGGCTTTTAGATGAGGTATGTAGTCCTGTCTTTCTGGCAAGAAAAATTCCAGAATGTAAGCACCTTGTTCCTCATCCCTTGACTCCTCAATCGGCTCGGATGACTCTATTTTCATATCGTCATCTAAGCACAATGTGGAAAAATGTTTGGAGTGAGGCCCAATGCGCCCAAACACATGAATTTCAGGACTATCAACATCCTCCACATCAATGATACTAAAGTCAAGAAAATGTATATCCTCAATGTCCTTGGCTGACTCTAGTGTCACTTCTACAACATCGACATCCTCAAATTGTAGTCGGCTAGGTTGTTGATATTCTACTCTGACCTCCTCAATTAACACCTCAAATTCACGCTCTTCTTGGCTACTATCCCCAATATTGGCTTGTTGAGCATTAACAACTCCGACCACTTGACTCAATTGAGCCTCCAACTTGCGAATAGTTGCCTCTTGCCTTTCTATCTGCAATTATTTATCATTGTTTTGTTCCAGAAGGCACTTTAACATATCCTTGATCTCCTTCAGGTCCGCATCCCCGAGTTCTTTGTTCCTATTAACTTCACAAGAAAAGGTAGAACCATTATAGTAAGGGGTTGGGGGAAGATAAGAAATATAAGCACAACCATGAAAGTGACCATTTTTACCACCACACACATCACACACATAAGATTGAGTTGGTGTACAAAACTCGCTCTTGAAAATATTTTGATAATTTTGTCCTGGGTGGTTTCCTACACAATATGCATAACGAGGATCAAAAGTAGAGTTTCCAACATCAAAACTCTCATTCCATGATGCCATGTTTTTTTCAAATTAACAAATAAAACAAAAATAAAGAAAATTAAAATCAAATATTAAAAAAAAAAGTTCAAACTTGAAACCTAGCAATATGTACACCTAAAGTTGCACCGTTAGTTCCCCGGCAACGGCGCCAAAATTTGATCATGCCCAATGCTAGTCCTAAAAAGGATAAGCGGTCACTGCAAATATAATACGGTCTAAAAGTCCGGAGTCGAATCCCACAGAGAACTAAGATTTCACTGTAATTGTTCAATATCGCTAAGAATACAAGCTCGAATAAATTTCTAAGTTATAAAGATTAAGATTCTTATATCTAACTAATTAACTAAGAAACTAAAGCAGTAAATTAACAACTAAAGATACTAAGGGTTGGAGATTAAATTTAGGAGGTCTAGAGTTATGATTTTTCCAATTGTCGGAATCCTTCCCGCGATGTTTTCTATAATTTTGCCTATGTATTCTCTACTGATCGTGAGCACTTTAGGTGCCGTAATTCTCTCTCGAGCAACTACAACAATTTACTAGACATATTCTCTCGAACTAAGCTAGTTGGCTTTATCTAACCGCTCATTATGACCACCTCAAGGCTTTGTTATTTCTAAACCTACCTTTAAACCCGCTGTATTGATTTCCCACATACGTTAGGAGTGACGTTGTTCAACAACCACCTAAATATGTGTTCTTCCTCAAGCAACACATAATAAATAGGCACAGTCAATCGATGACCATTCAATCAACAAGAATAAACACGTAGTTGAACAAGTAGAGAAATCGAACGGTTCAATTGTATAAAAACATAACAAGAATTTATCCTACAAAAGGTTCCATCAAAACCCTAGATATCAAATTAGCTATTTATAATAGTATGTAAAACTAAAATCCTAAAAGTCATAACCAACAACGGAAAATAGGAAGAGGAAGGAAAAACTCGTAGAAGAATTCCCCGCTTTTCTCCTCTTGTGTCTCTGCCTCCTTAGGTCGAATTTGTGTCAAAAATATGTCCAACCTCTCAAAAATACCGTATTTCCATGTATATATACCAAGTAGGGTCGGGCCCAAATAAATATACCTTCTTCTACGTAAAAAAGGACCCTTTTTTAAGCTTGGATGCTCGCGGCCGCAGCCAAACGCAGCGCGGGCGTGGTCATTTACCAGTACACTGCTTCAGCCCGCGTCTAGGTCCGCGGTCGCGGTTTCGACCTCATTTTTCACTATGTTCCGTTCAGAATTTGGGAACACATAAAACATGAAAGTTGTAGACCTTTGAGTTAGCTTTCCAACCATATATTATATAGCCCAAATGGAGTTCTAAGAAAAAGGTTATGTCCATTTTAATAGACATCACGCAATATGCCTATTCGAGTCTTCGTTTGTTCTTACTAAGACGTCAAAGCTCCAAATCCCGACTTAATTTCTTGGTCTTTTACTAAGACGTCAATCCCGACTTAATTTCTTGGTCTTTTACTAAGACGTCAATCCCGACTTAATTTCTTGGTCTTTTACTAAGACGTCAATCCCGACTTAATTTCTTGGTCTTTTACTAAGACGTCAAAGCTCCAAATCACTTGAATTTATTCCATAACATCTATATATAACTCGCAATCACTCCTACAAGGCATAAAACACAGAATTAATGCAAAACACTAGCGATTAAAGATCAAACTCAATTAAAGTGCAGTAAATTAGAGTGTAATAAGCGACTAAAATACGTAATTATAGCCTATTATCATTGAGCAAGTTTGCCTTTCGCAAAATTGACCTCAGATCCGAGTTTTTATTGTTCTGATAGGTTTGGATGGCGATATTGGACTTTGAGCGTACGCTCAGAGTTGCATTTGAATGTTTCTAGTAGGTTTTGGCTCAAATTGGCAAATGTTGACTATTTTAAGGTTGGGAAAGTTCATAGGTTTGACCGAGAGTTGACTTCGATATTATCTGATTTGGATTATTGTTTCGGGAGTTGGAATCGGTGGGGTATGTCATTAGGAACTTGTGTACAAAATTTGGGGTGATTCTGAGTGGTTTAGACATGTTTGACATAAGTTTGGAATTTAGAAATTCAAATAGTTCATTGAAATTGAGGTGTGATTCATTGTTTTGATGTTATTTTTGTGTGATTTGAGGCCTCGAGTAGTTATGTGTTATATTTTGTGACTTGTTGGCATGACTGGATGGGGTCCCGAGGGGCCCGAGTATATTTCAAATTGATTTTGGATCATTTAGGAGTGTTTTGACAGGTCTGTTTCTGGTGTTGCGCATCCGCAACTATTTTTCATTGGTACGGTGGTCGCAAAAGCGCTTGTATTGACGCACTTGCGAAGACGGCTGAAGTTTGGGATGTCTGCAGATGCAGAGTCCTGGGCGCGTCTGCGCGTCTGCAGGAGCGTTTCCTTGATCGCATAAGCGTATTTGTTGTCGCAGAAGCGACAAGGGGCTGAGGTGAGGTGTCTCGCAAAAGTGTGGTCGTGTATGCGGTTATTTAGTGGCAGATGCAACATCCCTAGGAATATTTTATATATCCGATGGTTGAGTTATATTTCTCACATTTTGTGTTTGGGAGCTTGAATTTGGGCGATTTTGGAGGGTATTTTCACCAGTTGGATAAAGATAAATATTTTTTACTCAGATTTGATAATTTTACATGATTCCATCTTTGATTTATTCATTTGAGTGATGAATATAAAAGAGAAATTGGGGGATTTTGTCAAAAACTTTTTCTAAAGTGAATATTTGAGATTTATACATCGATTCGAAGTCGGATTTGAGTGAAACTAGTATGGTTGGTCTCGTATTGGAATGGATTGTCCTAATTTATGAGTTTTGTGAGATTATGTGATATGGGCCCGGGTTGACTTTTTGGTTGATTTTGAGTATTTAATTAAAGTTACGACCTTTATTATTTGAGTTTGTTTTCTATGGCATTATTTGATGTTTTTGTGTTTGGTTAGTTTTGAGCCGTTCAGAGGTTGATTCGTGCAGGATGGCGCTTCTAGAGTATCTATTTGGCTGGCTTGAGGTAAGTATCTTACCTAAACTCAGTTGAGGCACTAGTTGCCTGAGTTATTTGTGATAGCTACGTGCTATGGGTGGCGCATATATGTGGGGTTGAGACCATGTGCGTACATCAAGGTATTTTTCATGCTCGGGGTAGTGTTTAGGCTATGATATGCCTTGGATTAATTGCTAAGATTCATGTTGTGATGGTTCTTATATTTGTACCCTTGTTGTGAGCTATTTGAGCATGTTTGAGGTTATATAGAGGTTAATCTCCTGATTGAGCCTGATAATTGCCACTTTCGTGATGTATTTTCCTGATTTGAGTTATGATAGCACACTGTGCTTATGTATACACCTTAGCATTTCACTTATACCAGTCCAGAAGTATGAAATTTGATGTTCATTGATCATGTACATGTATTCTTATATGTGTGTTTTTCTGTGTGATATGGATTAGACTGGTAGCCTATGACCACGTCGGGCGGATTATGATATTGAGCCTGTGATCACGTCGGGCGGATTGTGATATTAAGCTTGTGATCATGCTGGATGGATTGTAATATTGAGCATATGGCCACGCTGGGAGGATTGTGATATTGTTCATATGACCAGGCTGGGCGATTGTGATATTGAGCATGTGACCATGCTGGACGAATTATGATTATTAGCACATGACCATACCGTGCAGATCCGAGATATTGATGTATATAGCACGGGACCACACCATGTGATTATGATATGATAGCACATGAGTTGTCAATGTAGTGTATGGATATAAATATGGCTCCATCCCCTAGGGTCACCCTCTCAAGTGCCTTCTTGGTGGTGTACACATGGATTGTGAAACCGACGGGTTTCTAGTTGATGTGGACTTTGGAAAAAGCTGACTAGTGGTTTGGTTCAATTTGGCTTGCTTAAGGTAAGTATCTTACCTAAACTCAGTTGAGGCACTAGTTGCCTGTGTTATTTGTGATAGATACGTGCTATGTGTGGCACATATATGTGGGGTTGAGACCATGTGCGTGCATCGGGGTATTTTTCATGCTCGGGATAGTGTTTAGGCTAGATATGCCTTGATTCTTATATTTGTACCCATGTTGTGAGCTATTTAAGCCATGTTTGAGGTTACATCGGGGTTTATCTCCTGATTAAACCTGATAATTGCCACTTTCGTGATGTATTTGCCTGATTTGAGCTATGATAGCACACTTTGCACATGCATACACTTTAGCATGTCACTTATACCAGTCCAGAAGTATGAAAGTTGATGTTCATTGATCATGTACATGTATTCTTGTATGTCTGTTCTTCTGTGTGATATGGATTGGACAGGTAGTCCATGACCACATCAGGCGGATTATGATATTGAGCATGTGATCACGCCGTGTGGATTGTGATATTGAGCATGTGATCATGCTAGACAGATTGTAATATTGAGCCTATGACCACGCCGGGAGGATTGTAATATTGAGCATGTGACCACGCTGGGCAGATTGTGATATTGAGTTTGTGACCTTGCTGGACGAATTGTGATTATTAGCAAATGACCACGCCGTGCGGATCCGAGATATTGATGTATATAGCATGGGATCACGCCAAGCGATTGTGATATGATAGCACGTGAGTTTTTAATGTAGTGTATGGATATGAATCCATCCCCGAGGTTCACCCTCTCATATGCCTTCTTGATGGTGTACAAGTGGATTGTGAAACCGACAGGTTTCTAGTTGATGTGGACTTCGGGAAAAGCTGACCAGTGGTTTGGTTTGATTTGGCTTGCTTGAGGTAGTCTCTTACCTAAACTCAGTTGAGGTGCTAGTTGCTTGAGTTATTTGTGATAACTATGTGCTATGTGTGGCACATATATGTGGGATTGAGACCATGTGCGTGCATCAGGGTTATTTTCATGTTCGGGATAATGTTTAGGCTATGATATGGCTTGGATTGATTGCTAAGCTTCATGGTGTGATGGTTCTTATATTTGTACCCGTGTTGTGAGCTATGAAAGCCATGTTTCAGGTTACATAGAGGTTTATCTCCTGATTGAACCTGACAATTACCACTTTCGTGATGTATTTGCCTGATTTGAGCTATGATAGAACACTTTGCACATGCATACTGTCACGACCCAATTTCTCCTATAGGCCGTGATGGCTCCCAACGTTACCGCTAGGCAAGTCAATAGTGAACTAACTATGAGATTGTTTTCTTTTAAAAGTTTGGAAATAGTTTATTTTTAGGTATTAAATAAATAAGAAATGAAAGATTAAATAAAATGAGGAATAGTAAATTTTAAGAGCAAATGAGATGAAGTAAATAATCAAAAATCATCTAGTGTCTACTAGCATACTTTCCAAGACCTGGTGTCACAAGTGTATGAAATACTAGTAGAATACACAAAAATACTAACTATTGTCTGAATGAAGTAGACATAAAGTAAAAGCAAAATAAAGACTTTGGGTGATGCAGAACGGGATCGGAAAGTAGCTCACCGCAATGTCTCGTAGTGTCAGGAGTGCGCGCCGGGATGATAACCAGATGCACCTGCCTCAAATTCTGCACGTTTACTGCAGAAGTGTAGAACGAGTACATAAACAACATGTACCCAATATGCATCTAGTCTAACTTCGAAGAAGTAGTAACGAGGGATCGACTGCGACACTTACTATGGGCTAACAATAAAATACTAAAATTCTAAATAAGCATAGGATGTATAAATGAAACTGAAAACTCAATAACAAGAATTAAAGAAACAATTCTTTTACCGATAGTAAATCCCAAATAAGTTTCCATCACTTAACAATTTAACCTCTCAAACCAATGAAACAATATCAAGTATAATTGGGCTCCAAGTATTATTACGCACGAATTATGCAGAGGTCGTACGACCCGATCAAAAATACAAATATATATATATTGTGCATTGCTGAGGTTCGAATGCCACGAACCATAGATGCATCTATTCTACTGCCGAGGCATTCGGTCTGCTTCACAAGAAGAGAAGATACTTTATAAACAACCGATTTAAAGATCATTAAGAGGCTTATATACAAAGAAACATAATTTCCTATTAACGGTCAAGTAACTCATCAAAACTCAATTAAATGAAATTCGATCTTTTAAAATTCCTTTTATCAAGTTCCAATATAATTTACGCACTTAAATTAACAAGTAAGGTGTAAACATCACAAATATATCATGACTTGGGTCCTAAACTACCCGTACATAAGCATAATTAGTAGCTACGCGCGGACACTCGTCACCTCGTGCGTACGTAGCCCCCCATAATTAGAAGAAAATATTAATTCAAATCACCTATGGGGTAAATTCCCTCTTACAAGGTTAGAAAGAGACTTACCTCGTCTCAAAGCTCACTTTCCGGTCATAATTTCATCCTAAAGCCTAAATTCGGTGCCGGACAATCCAAAACTAGTCAAATATTATATAAATCAATCAATGCATGTTCAAAAGTTCATACTATTAGAGTGATTACCCTACCCCAATTGAAGAAGTCCTACAATTCATCCCCGAGCCACGTGACCGGATTTTGAAAATTTTCAAAGATATATAATTTTTACTAAATTCCATAACCATTTTCGTGGTTAAATCCCATTTTTATCAAAACCTAAGTTTTTCATCTAAACCTATGATTTCACAAATGTTACATGTTAAATCTAACTATAATCTATATATTTAACTCACACTGTATAGAAATTACTTACCTCAAAGTGTTAGGTGAAAATCCCTCTCTAAGAGATCCAAACATCGCCCAAGGAATGCAATAAATGAGCCCAAAATGCTTAAGTCCCGACTTAAATGAAGGTTTCTGCCTCCAAGACTTTCGCATCTGCGGTCACTGGGTTGCTCGTGCTGGGCCGCTTCTATAACTGCTAGCTCACTTCTGCGGGCTCGCACTCGCGGCTAGACCTCCGCAGGTGCGATTACACTAGAAGTCTGGTGCTTCAGCTGCTGCTCCTAAGTCCAAATATGGTATGTGCCTGGTCTGATTAACACCCGAGCCCCCACCCCCACCCCCCAAACATACCAACAAGTTTGAAATAATCAAACGAACTCGCTCGAACCCTTGGAATTCGTAAAACAACATCAAAACTAAGAATCACACCCCAAACTAATCTGAATCAACTTATGAACTTCAAGTTCTTCCAATTTACTCCGAACGCGCCGAAACGTACTTAAACTACTCAGAATGACACCAAATTTTGCGTGCAAGTCTTAAATCACCATACGGAACTATTCCCAGGATTGGAATCCCAAATGGACCTTGATAACACCAAAAACTACTCCAAACCAAATTTAAAGAACTTAAAAACCCTTCAAGATGCCAACTCTCAATATTTAACGCCTCTCCCGTGTCATCCAAAACCTGATCCGAACATATGCCCAAATCCAAAATCATCATACAAACCTATTAGTACTGTAAAATCTAAGTTCCGAGGTTGTTTACTCAATATGGTGACCAAAGTCAAACTTAGCCTTTTAAAGCCAAATCAAGGAACCAAGTGTTTAGATTTCAACTCGAACCCTTCTAGATCCTGAACTAACCATCCTCGCAAGTCATGAAATAGTAAAAGCATATACGGGGAGTCTCATTTAGGGGAACGGGGTTCTAGAAAGCAAAACAACCAGTCGGATCGTTACATTCTCCACTTCTTAAACAAACGTTCGTCCTCGAACTGGTCTAGAATCATACCTGGAGTGACGAATAAGTATGGATATCTGCTCGCATGTTCTTCTCAGCCTCCCAAGTCATCTCGTCAACTGGTTTGTCCCTCAACTAAACCTTTATCACAGAAATCTTATTGGACTTCAACTAGCGAACCTGCCTGCCAACAATGGCAATTGGCTCCTCCTTATAACCCAGGCTCTCATCTAGCTGAACCGCACTGAAGTCTAACACATGCGACCTGTCGGCATGATACCTCCGGAGAATAGATACGTGGAAAACCAGATGAACTCTTGATAGGCTGGGAGGCAAAGCAAACTCATATGAAACCTCCCCAACTCGTCTCAACACCTCAAATGGACCTATAAACCTTGGGCTCAGCTTGCCCTTCTTCCCAAACCTCATGATTCCCTTCATCAGTGAGACTTTAAAGAGAACTTTCTTGCCCACCATAAATGATAAATCACACTCCTTCTGATTAGGTAACTCTTCTGTCTGGACTGTGTTGTGCGTAGTTGCTCTTGAATCAACTTTACCTTTTACAAGGCATCCTTCACCAAATTAGTACCATATAACTTAGCCCCGTTGGGCCCAAACCATCCGATGGAAGAATGACATCGCCGACCATATAAAGCCTCAAATGGATCCATCTCGATGTTGGACTGATAAGTGTTGTTGTATGCAAACTTGGCTAAAGGCAAGAATCGATCCCACTGCACTCTGAAGTCAATCACACATGCTCTGAACATATCCTCAAAGATTTGAACTGTCTGCTCTGACTGCCCGCCGTTTTGCGAATGAAAGGCCATGCCGAGCTTTACAGGGGTCCCCAACTCACTCTGTACTGCTCTCCAAAAAGGCGAAGTAAACTGAGGGCCTCTATTTGATATGATCGAAACAGGCACACCATGAAGCCGAACAATCTCCTGAATATAAATCTAGGCAAATCTCTCTGAAGAATACGTAGTCACGACCGGAATGAAGTGTGCCGACTTGGTCAACCTGTCGATAATGACCCAAACTACATCAAACTTCCGCAAGGTCCGCGGCAACCTAACTACGAAGTCCATAGTGATGCGCTCCCATTTCCACTCAAGTATGGTCATCTGCTGGAGTAGGCCACCTGGCCTCTGGTGCTCATACTTAACATGCTGGAAATTTAGACACCTCGCAACATACTCAACTATGTCCTTCTTCATCCTCCGCCACCAATAATGCTGCCTCAGGTCACGATACATCTTCGTAGCACCTGGATGAATAGAATACCGAGAACTGTGTGCCTCTTCTAGGATCTTCTACCCAAAGCCATCAACATTAGGAACACATACGTGACCGTGGAGTCGCAGAACACCATCCTCACCGATAGTAACCTCCTTGGAACCACCATGTAGTACCGTCTCTCTAAGAACCAACAAGTGTGGATCATCAAACTGGCGAGCCTTGACCTACTCGAATAACGAAGACTGAGCAACGACGCATACAAGAACTCGACTGGGCTCTGAAATATCCAACCTCACAAGTCTGTTAGCCAAGGACTGAATGTCCAAAGCTAGTGGTCTCTCCTCTACCGAAATTAATGCCAAACTACTCATACTCTCGGGCTTTCTTCTCAAGGCATCTACAAATGCATTCGCCTTTCCCAGATGATAAAGGATGGTAATATCATAGTCCTTTAGTAACCCAAGCCACATGCACTGCCTCAAATTGAGGTCCCTTTGCTTGAAAAAATGTTGCAAGCTGCGATGATCAGTGTAAACCTCATAGGACACCCATAAAGATAATGCCTCCAGGTCTTAAGAGCATGAGCAATCGTGGCCAACCAAATCATGTACGTGGTAATTCTTCATATGGTGCTTCAGCTGACGTGAAGCATATGTAATAACTCGCCCCTCCTGCATCAATACACAACCCAACCCAACGCGTGAAGCATTACAATACAATATATACATCTTTTAACCGGAAGGCAACACTAACACCGGTGATGAGGTCAATGAGGTCTTGAGCTTTTGAAAGCTCGCCTCACAATCATCAGACCATCAGAACAGAGCACCCTTGTGGGTCAACCTAGTCAAACGCGCCGCAATAGATGAGAAGCCTTCCACAAACCGTTGATACTAACCTGCTAACCCCAAGAAGCTCCTGATCTCAGTCGTCGTAGTAGGACGAGGCTATCCCTGAACTGCCTCGATCTTCTTGGGATCCACCTTAATACCCTCGCTTGATACAACATGCCCCAAGAATGCCATAGAATCCAACCAGAAGTCACACTTGGAGAACGTAACATAAAGCTTATATTCCCGCAAGGTCTGAAGCACCACTCTCAAGTGTTGCTCGTGCTCCTCTATGCTACGCGAGTAGATCAAAATGTCATCAATGAAGGCAATGACAAACAAATCAATATATGGATTGAACACCATATTCATCCAATCCATAAATGCCACTGGGGTGTTAGTCAAATCGAAGGGCATCACTAGAAACTCATAATGGCCATATCTAGTCCGGAAGGTAGTCTTCGGAACATTGGAATCCTGAATCTTCAACTGATGGTACCCTGATCTTAAGTCGATCTTAGAGAACACCCTGGCACCCTGCAAGTGGTCAAACATATCATCAATACGCGACAATGGGTACTTGTTCTTAATGATAACTTTGTTCAAATGGCGGTAATCAATGTACATCCGCATAGTCCCATCTTTCTTCTTCACAAATAACACCGGTGCACCCCAAGGCGATACATTCGGTCTGACGAACCCCTTTGCTAGCAGCTCCTCAAGTTGTTCATTTAACTCCTTCAACTCTTTTGGATCCATGCGGTACGGTGGGATATAGATAGGTTGGGTACCTGGATCCAAATCAATACAAAAATCGATATCACGATCTGGTGGCATGCCTGGAAGGTCAGAAAGAAACACATCAGAGAACTCCTAGACCACGGTGACTAAATCAATCGCCGGAGTCTTTGTAGTATTATCCCGAACATAAGATAGATAAGCCAGATGAACCTTCTCAACCATGTGTTGACGCTTCATAAAAGAGATGATCCGACTAGGTGTGCTGATAGAAGAACCTTCCATTCCAATGTAGGCAACTCTAGCATCGCAAAGATAACACTCTTGGCATGGAAATCAAGGATGGCGTGATATGGAGACAACCGGTCCATGCCTAGGATGACCTGAAAGTTTGTCATATCAAGTAGTAGAAGATCCTCTCTAGTCTTACAACCACATAATGTAACAATGCAGGACCGATAGACTCGATCCATAACAACAGAATCATCCAGTGGACTCATAAACAAGAGTACCCAAGGACTCGCGAGGAACATCCAGGAAGTGAGCAAACAGAGATGACACATGTGAATAGGTAGAGCCTGGATCAAATAGTGAAAAACATCCCTACCGCAGATAGAAATAATACTTGTGATCACGACATCTGAGGCTAGTTCATCTGTTCTGGCCAGGAAAGCATAGAATCTAGCTAGAGCGCCACTGGACTGGCCTGCACCTGCCTGGCATCCACCTCTAGGATGGTCCCTACCAACGTGCCCTCCGCTTCTGGGCAGCCGCAAGACTGGTGCGGCTGCTGGTGCTGTAATCATAGGATGAGAACCCTATTGTACTTCCTTACCTTAAATCTTGGGGCAGAACCTTCGCATATGGATGAGATCCCCGTACTCGAAATAACCTCTCGGTACGATGGACTACTGACCTGAAGTTTGACCTTAATGGTATGAATACCCACTGTAGGAACCCTAAATACATGGCGGGCAGTAGGAACTCTCTAGAATGGCAATGAAATAGGGTCGCGCTAGAGCACCCCAAGGAGGCGCCAGTGCTGGATATATGGGTCGGCTAGGTTGACCTCTCCCAAACTGACCTCTGTCCCCAAACGGAGCACCACTGAATCCTCCAGAATAATAGAATCACTTTTTCCACAATATTTGCTCTCGGCCATGCTGATGGACACCCTTGATACTCCGATCTATCTCTGCAACTAGATCGTAAGAAGTCCTCATCTCAACCTCTCATGCCATGGTGGCCTAGATACCCTAGGGAAACCCTGCAACAAACCTTCACACTCTCTCTGCATCAGTAGGAAGTATCATAAGTGCATGGAAGGGCAACTCATAGAATCTCGCTTCATAGTTGGTCACTGATATCTGACCCTGCTAGAGTTGCTCGAACTGAAACCGCAATTTTTCCCTCTGAGATGGTAGAATATAACTATCCAAGAAAAGGCATGTAAACTGATCATAAGTTATGGGAGGAGAACCTGCTGGTTTGCCGAGAAGATAGGACTTCCACCACCTACGGGCCCTACCCTCCGGCTGGAAAGTAGTGAAATCCACCCAGTAGGACTCTAATATACTCATGTTGTGCAGTCTATCCCAGCACCGATCAATGAAGTCCTTGGGGTCCTCATGTCGCTCACCGGTGAAGACTGGGGGGTGTAGCCTAGTCCATATGTTCAATAGCTTTTGTGGCTCGCCGGTCGCAGTTGATCTAGGCTCAGGTATAGTTGTTGCCACTAGTTGGGCCACGCCCATGGGTATAGCGCCCGAGGTCTAATATACCGCAGTTGCATCCCTAGGAGCCTTAGAAGTAGGGGTTTGTGCTCCCCCTCTCGTCTGAGATGTGGTTGTGTCTGCTAGAAATAAACCAGCCTGAGTCATAGTATCCATGAACTGTAGCATACGACCCATGACCTATTTAAATCCCGGTGCATATATGAAATCTTTTACGGCTGGCTTTGCTGCAGGCGCCTCGCCCTGCTCCTCAATAATGGGATCCTCTACTGGATCCACTGGTGGCATAGCTGGAGCAACCCTAGGACATCCTCGTCCTCTACCACGCGCTGGATCCCTCCCTCGACCTCTACCTCGGCCTCTAGCAACAAGAGGAGCAACTCCTCCCTGGTCTAGAACATCCGCAGTGCTCTTTATCACCATCTATGAGAGAATAAGAGAAAGATACTTAGTATAACATCAACTTCACGGTATGAGATGAAGAAAGAGTAGTTTCCTAACACCTTATAACCTCTTGAAGATAGGTACATACGTCTCCACACCGATCCGCAAGACTCTACTAGGACTGCTCATAACTTCTGAAACCAAAGTGAACCTAGCGCTCTGATACCATGTTGTCACGACCCAATTTCTCCTATAGGCCGTGATGGCGCCCAATGTTACCGCTAGGCAAGCCAACAATGAACTAATTGCGTGATTGTTTTCTTTTATCAGTTTTGAAATAGTTGATCTTTAGGTATTAAATAAATAAGAATTGAAAGATTAAATAAAATGAGGAATAGACAATTTTAAGAGCAAATGAGATGAAGTAAATAATCAACAATCATCCAGTGTCTACTAGCATACTTTCCAAAACCTGGTGTCACAAATGTATGAGCTACTAGTAGAATACAGAAAAATACTAACTACTATCTGAAATGAAGTAAACAGAAAGTAAAAGCAAAAGAAAGACTTTGGGTGCTGCAGAACGGGCTCGGAAGGCAGCTCACCGCAAAGTCTCGTAATATCAGGAGTGCGCGCTGGGATGATAACCAGATGCACCTTCCTTAGATGTTGCACGATTAGTGCAGAAGTGTAGCGCGAGTACATAAACAACATGTACCCAGTATGTATCTAGTCTAACCTCGAAGAAGTAGTGACGAGGGGTGGACTGCGACACTTACTATGGGCTAACAATAAAATACTGAAATTCTGAATAAGTATGGGCTATATAAATGAAACTGAAAACTTAATAACAAGAAATAAATAAACAAATCTTTTACTGATGGTAAATCCCAAATCAATTTCTATCATTTAACAATTTAACCTCTAGCTCCATGAAATGATATCAAGTATAATTGGGCTCCACGTATTATTACACACGAATAATGCAGAGGTCGTATGACCCGATCCAAAATACAAATATATATATTGTGCATTGCTGAGGTTCGAATGGCACGAACCATAGATGCATCTATTCTACTGCCGAGGCATTCGGTCTGCTTCACAAGAAGAGAAGATACTTTATAAACAACCGATTTAAAGATCATTAAGAGGCTAATATACAAAGAAACATAATTTCCTATTAACGGTCAAGTAACTCGTCAAAACTCAATAAAATGAAATTCAATCTTTTACAATTACTTTATCAAGTTCCAATATAATTTACGCACTTAAATTAACAAGTAAGGTGTAAACATAAAAAATATATCATGACTTGGGTCCTAAACTACCCGTACATAAGCATAATTAGTAGCTACGCACGTACTCTCGTCACCTCGTGCATACGTATAGCCTCACCAATTAGAAGCACATATTAATTCCACAATCATTTTCGTGGTTAAATCCCATTTTTATCAAAACCTAGGTTTTAAATCTAAATCCATGATTTCACAAATTTTACATGGTAAATCTACCCATAGTCTATGTATTTAACTCACATTGTATTGAAATTACTTACCTCAAAGTGTAAGGTGAAAACCCCTCTCTAAGAGTTACAAAAATCGCCTAAGGAATGCAAAAAATGAACCCAAAATGCTTAAGTCCCGACTTAAATGAAGGTTTCTACCTCCAGGACTTTCACATTACGGTCATTGGGCTGCTCTTTCTAGGCCTCTCATGCGGGTGATGGCTCGCTTCTGCGAGCTCGCACCTGCGACTAGCCCTCCGCAGGTGCAATTACACCAGAAGCCTAGTGCTTCAGCTGCTGCTCCTAAGTCTAAACTTTGTATGTGCCTGACCAACGATGAATAGATCTTACTTATGCTTACGGGTAAGAACATATATTAGTTCATATCATGGGTCCATTTGTATAGAGGACACACTACAAAAGCCTCAATAAATCCAAACAAGTTATCCAATTCTGCCTTTTCTAAATTATTATGTTAGTCCGATTAACACCCAAGGCCCTCGGGGCCCCACCCAAACATACCAACAAGTTTGAAATCATAAAGAACTAGCTCGAATCCTTGGAACACTTAAAAAAACATCAAAACTAAGAATAACACTCCAAACCAATTTGAATCAACTTATGAACTTCAATTCTTCCCATTTACTCCTCACACGCCGAAACGTACTTAAACTACGACCCCAGATTTTGCGTGCAAGTCTTAAATAACCATACAGAACTATTCTCGGGCTAAGAGTCCCAAACGAACCTTGATAACACCAAAAACCTACTCCAAACCAAATTTAAAGAACTTTAAGAACCCTCAAGGTGCCAACAATCAATATTTAGCACCGAAACGCTCTCGGTCATCCAAAACCCGATACGAACATACACCCAAGTCCAAAATCATCATACGAACCTATTGGAATTGTCCAATTACGGTTTCGAGGTTGTTTACTCAAAATATTGACCAAATTCAATCTTATCCTTTTAAATCCAAACCAAGGAACTAAGTGTTCGATTTCAACCCGAACCTTTCCATATCCCGAACTAACCATCCCTACAAGTCATAAAATAATAAAAGCACATATAAGGAGCCTCCTTTAGGGGAAATGGGTTCTAAAAAGCAAAATGACAGGTTGGGTCATTACACATACACCTTAGCATGTCACTTATACCAGTCCAGAAGTATGAAATTTGACCACGCCCGGCGGATTGTGATATTGAGCCTGTGACCCGCCAGGAGGATTGTGATATTGATCTTGTGACCACGCCGGGCGAATTGTGATGTTGAGATAGTGACCATGCCAGGTGGATTGTGATATTGAGCTTGTAACCATGCTGATCAAATTGTGATTATTTGTACGTGACCACACCGCGCGGGTCCGAGATATTGATGTATATAGCACGTTTCTATGTCGTGTGGTTGTGATATGATAGCACATGAATTGTCTGTGTAGCGTTTGCATATGGATCCATCTCCCTTAGGTCACCCTCTCATGTTCCTTCTTGATGGTGTATATACAGATTGTGAGAAACTGATGGGTTTTTGGTTGATGTGGACTTTGGAAAAAGCTTATCAGTGGTTTGGCTCGGTTATGGTATCTCTTAGGAATGACTAGACAATATTGTTTTAGTTATTTCTTTTCATCTTTACTTGCAATTTCCTTGGTTGTTTACCTGGTTTATTTGCATATCTTTGTATACGGGTAAAATTGAGCTCATGGTACATCCCGACTTTCGATATGCTAAACCGAGCTATAGACAGGATGACGAGGGACCGGAATCGAGGCAAGGGGCCTTATTGAGTCAGATCCCGAGGCCATGACGCCCACCCTCGAGAATATCGGGGCCATAGTATGGAATCAGCCCAAATCCCAAGAGACTTCAGAGAACATGGTCAGGCAACCAAGCACTAACAACAGAAGGCCGTAATATCCGCGACTGGCTGGATATAACAGTGTGGATCTCGACATGTATCTGTGATAAATCGGTGATTAGTTAAAAAAAGATTTTTTACCTTTAATATAATTTTACCTAGAGTAAGATTTCCCCACTATATAAAGAGGGTCTGATAATTCATTAAATACATTGTAACACGCATACCAAGGCAATTTACTATTATTTTCTTTGTTATCAAAATCTCTTATTCTTGTACATCAGTGCTAGCCATCGTGAGTCCGGATCGAGGGTGGAAATTTCACTAATGCGGGAACCATGCTCCTCACGTGGTTTGAATTTACTACAGCTTTATCTGTCTAATCTAACACAATTTATCATTTATGTCAAATTAATCTGCATATCCGTAAAACCACTTATAAATTTAATTGTTATCCAATTTTGAGGGTAAACAGATTGGCTCCCACCGTGGGGATAAGGGTAATAGTGACAATTTGATACAAATTTCCATAACACACCCTATTTTACACTTGTTCTTTGAAGTGTCTTTAATTTCAGGTCTAAGTTAAAAATATCGAACTCCCAATTTGCCCCTCTAAACGTGGACACTGGGTCCGGTGACCATGGTGAAAACAACAATATGTTACACAGTAACGAGGTGCCCCTTGTCAATCCCAACATAATATCTGTCGCGAACCCGATCAACGCTAACTCACATGTGGCCATCAATGCAAATTTACCTACCAATCCCGAGAACAACATCCGTGGGAGGGGGGGGGAGATAGATTGGTATCCCAAAATACACACGACAGTGAAGGAGATGTGATCAACTTGCTAGTGATCTTCGAAATGCTACAGGCTCAACAAGCAACGATAGCTCAGCAACAGAACCAGGGTGCCCCTAACAGGGTTGAGCCTGAGCCGCCCCGATAAATCACTCACAGAAACGAACTAGTCATGGAGAGGTCGAGTGATGCCAAACCTGGGACTAGCCCCGAGATTATAATAATGCTCGAGGAACTAACAAAATGAGTAGAATCGGGAGAAAAGAAAATCAAAGCCAATGACAAAAAGGTGGAAACCTACAATTCCAGTAACATTCAAATCCCAAGAGCACCACCGATATTAAAGGGTTTGGATTCTAAGAAATTTTTTCAAAAACCTTTTCCTCCAAGCGCAGCCCTGAACCAATCCCGAAGAAGCTCCGCATGCCCGAGATTCCTAAATACAACGGAACAACCAACCCAAATGAGCATGTGACCTCCTACACGTGCGCCATCAAATGGAACGACTCGGAGGATGATGAGATCGAGTCCGTCCTGCTGAAAATATTTGGCGAAACTTTGTCAAAGGGATCTATGATATGGTATCACAACTTACCCCCTAATTCTATTGACTCGTTTGCTATACTTGCAAACTCCTTCGTGAAAGCACACGCTGGGGCCATCAAGGTATAGACCAGTAAGTCAGACCTTTTCAAAGTGAAATAGAGAGATAATGAGATGCTCAGGGAATTCGCATCCCGGTTTCAAATGGAATGAATGGACCTGCTTCCGGTCGCGAAATATTGGGTCGTTCATTCCTTCACTCAGGGACTCAATACTCGAAGCTCATTGGCTTCACAGTACATAAAGAAAAATCTAATACAATATTCGGCTGTAACGTGGGCCGACATACATAACCAGTATCAATAAAAAATTAGGGTCGAAGATGATCAGCTTGGGGACCCTTCCGAGTGCGTTTATCCCGTCAGAGCTATTGAAAGATCCAAGAGCAACATTGATCGTGAATCAAGATCTAATAAGGATCAGGATCAACCATACAATGGAGAACAAAGAGGTAATGGGTCCGGGCGAACCCTGTGAGAAATAAAAAAAGAAGTGATCGAGGTCAAAAAAATAGGGGACTCATGAGAAAAAGTGGTTTCAGTAGGCCCATCGGGCCCAAAGAAGCATCGTGGTTATTGGAGTACAACTTCAACGTCGATGTTGCTGCCATCGTATCTGCCATGAGACGTATCAAAGTCACCAAATAACCTCGGCCTCTACATTCTGATCTAGCCCAAAGGGACCCTACCTTAATGTGTAAATATCATGGCACTCACGGACACATGACGGAAGATTGCCAACAATTGAGAGAGAAAGTAGCCCGGTTATTCAACAACAGACATCTCCTAGAATTCATGAGCGATCGAGCCAAAAACAGTTTTAAGAATAAGGACTCTAGTAAGTTGATTAAGTAGGAGGAACCTTAGCACGTCATTAACATGATCATTGGTCGGGTCGACGTCCCTTAGGGACCGATGTTAAAGTGCACCAAAGTATCCATCATAAGGGAAAAACGGACTCAAGATTATGCGCCGGAAGGAACCTTGTCCTTCAACGAGGAGGAAGCTGAAGTCATCGTGCTACCCCACAATGATGCACTGGTAGGAGAGCTCTTTTTATAGATTTTGAGGTGAGTGGGGGGAGGGGGGGAGGGTTGCTGGCTAGCTCGTGCAATCAAGGAAAAATGCCTTCGCCTTCTTTTTTCAAAATGAAAAAGTAATGTCGTGAGGTATGTGACATATGTTAGGTCCATAAGATACCGCATCTTTTGGTTTTCTATGATTCACCACCAAATAATGAGTAGGTAGTTCGATCCTTTTTATTTTGATATTTTTAGTAAGCTGACGGGGGGATGCGGAGCAATAGGTCGAATTAATATATAAAGAAGAGTTGTAAACTATAGGAATTCTTCTTCGAGTAGGAAAATTTTGGTTTTTCTAGTTCCTAAACCGGGCATTCCTTAGAGCAAGGAAAGATCTTTCAAAAATAGAATCAACAGAAAGCGCTATAACTGATGTAAGTAAATAAATCTCGAGTTAAGCATGTGTAATTAATCCAGGTAGCTCAGCCAATATCATCAGATCAAGAGTCGTGGAGCAACTAAGTCTACAAGACCAAATTGTTCATGTAGTCCGGGTTCTAAACGGATTCAACATGGCATGCAAGACCACTAAAGGGGAAATAACATTACCGGCGAACACTACCGGAACCATTCAGGAAATAATGTTCTACGTGATATAAGGAGATATGAGATACAATGCTCTCTTTGGGAGGCCATGGATTCACAACATGAGGGCAGTACCCTCAACGCTGCACCAGGTGTTGAAATTCCCAACACTAAGATGGATTAAAATAATTTACGGAGAAAAAACGACCACAAAAGAGATGTTCGCGGTCGACAAGGTTGTCCCGATATCCGTAATTTCGACATCGAAGGATCTGGGTTCGGTCTCCAAAGGAGAAACCAAATAGCAATCACTGACATCGACCCCGATCAAATAGGAGAAGCAGGGAATAAGTGAGGACGACGACTACGAAGTTGTAGGTCTTTCATAGTCCCCGATTCTGACACCACCAAATCAACGGTCGAAGAACTGGAGCAAGTCATATTGATCGATCACCTTCCCAATTGTAAGGTATACCTGGGCACGGGGTTAAATACCAAGCTTAGGAAAAGACTCATTAAATTCCTTATAACTAACATATATTGTTTCGCTCGGTCCCGCCTCGACATGGTAGGGATCATTCCAGAAATAACTACTCATAAGCTGAGCCTGGATCTAAAGTTACACCCGGTCAAACAGAAAAGGAGGCCTCAGTCCGAAGTCAAGCATACATTCATCAAAGACGAGGTATCTAAACTCCTTAAAATAGGGTCCATCAGGGAGATTAAGTATTCGGATTGGTTAGCAAATGTAGTGGCAGTACCTAAAAAGGGAAATAAATTAAGAATGTGTGTAGATGACTAAGACTTGAATAAGGCGTTCCCCAAGGACTCTTTCCCTCTACCAAACATCGATCGCGTGATCGATGCGACGGCCGGCCATGAGATCTTCATCTTTCTCGATGCCTACTCTGGGTACAACCAAATTTTAATAGACCCGGGCGACCAGGGAAAAACGTTCTTCATCACTAAGTACGATACCTACTACTATAACGTAATGCCATTCAGACTAAAAGATGCCGGTGCCACTTACCAACGCCTAGTAAATAGGATGTTCGAATAACAAATAGGAAAATCAATGAAGGTTTATATTAGAAATATGTTGTTTAAGTCCCTACGAGCAGAGGACCATTTGAAGCATTTGCAGGAAACCTTCAACATACTGAAGAAATACAATATGAAGCTGAACCCGGAAAAATGCGCATTCGGATTTGGGTCCAAGAAATTTCTTGGATTCATGGTGTCTAACCGAGGGATCGATATCATTGCCCATAAAATCAAGGCCATAGAGGACATTACCGGGGTGGAAAATGTCACGGTCATTCAAAGGTTATCCGGGCGCATAGCCGCATTGGGCCGATTCATTTCAAGGTCCTCTGATAAGAGCCATCGACTCTAATCGCTATTAAAGAAAAGGAATAATTACTCATGGAACCGGGATTTTCAACAAGCCTTGGAAGAATTCAAGCGGCACCTTTTGAGCCCGCATTTGCTTCATACTCCGAAGGAAGATGAGAGTTGTACCTGTACTTGGCGGTATCTGAAATAGCGGTAAGTGGAGTCCTATTTCGGGGAGAGGAAGGTACAAAATTTCCTACCTACTATGTTAGAAGGACTCAAGACGAGGCCGAAACTAGATATACTCACCTGGAAAAATTGGCGCTTGCTTTGCTAAGTGCCTCTAGGAAGTTAAAACCATATTTTCAATGCCATCACATATGTATCGTGACTGCTTACCCATTGAGGAACATAATTCATAAGCATGAGCTCTGGGGACGATTGTCCAAATGGACCGTGGAAATCAGCGGGTGAGATATCAAATATTGACCTCGAACCCTCATCAAATCTCAATTCTAGCGGACTTCGTGGACGATTTGACACCGTCCCTAATACCCGAGGTCGAGAAAGAGCTTCTGTTGAGCTCGGGAACCTCCTCTGAAATATTAAACCTCTTTACGGATGGTGCCTCAAATGCAAAAGGGTCCGGACTCGGCATCGTGTTGAAGCCACCAACAGGTAATGTAGTTAGGCAGTCTATTCAAACTGTAAAATTGACTAGCATTGAGGCTGAGTATGAGGCCATGATTGCAGGTCTCGAACTGGCTAAAAGCCTGGGGACCGAGGTGATTGAAGCTAAGTGAGATTCCCTCCTTGTGGTGAACAAAGTCAAAGGAACGCTCAAAGTCAAAGAGGAATGGATGCGAAGGTACCTAGATAAACTACAGGTGACGTTACATCGGTTAAAGGAATGGACATTGAAACATGTACCTCGGGATCAAAACAGCGAAGCCGATGCTCTTGCTAACTTAGGATCTTTGGTTGATAATAATGAATTAAACTCGGTAACGGTCGTACAACTCATGAAATTGGTAGTGGAAGAAGGCCGCGCCGAGAACAACTCGACAAGTTTAACCTGGGATTGGAGAAAAATATATATAGATTACTTGAAGACCGAAAAGCTGCCCTCAGATCCTAAAGAAGCGAGAGTTCTGCATATGAAGGCGGCCCGATTCAGTTTGTCCAAAGAGAGTACCCTATTCTGAACAACATTTAATGGTCAACTCGCCATATGTCTAGGACCGCGAGATACCGAGTATGTTTTGAGAGAAGTCCAGAAGGCACATGCGGAAATCATTTGGGTGTCGAATCGTTCGTTCAGAAGATAATTAGAGTCGGTTAATACTGATCGACATGGAAAAGGACGCAAAAGAGTTCGTTCAAAAATGCGACGGATGTTAGAGGCATGCTTTGATGATTCATCAGTACGGGGAGCTGTTGCATTCAGTCTTGTCACCCTGGCCATTCATGAAATGAGGAATGGACATAGTTGGTCCCCTGCCATGGAACCCGGTAAGGCTCAATTTATCTTATTTATGACTGACTATTTTTCTAAGTGGGTGGAATCCTAGGCATTTGAGAAAGTCAGAGAGAAAGATGTTATTGATTTCATTTGGAACCACATAATATGTCGGTTCGGAATGTCGGTCGAGATCGTGTGCGAAAATGGGAACCATTTCATCGGCGGTAAAGTGAGTAAGTTTTGTCGAGGACCATAAGATCAAAAGGATCCTATCAACACCCTATCACCCTAGTGGGAATGGGCAAGCGGAGTCCAAGAACAAAACCATACTCCAAAACCTCAAAAAGAGGTTGACCGATGCCAAAGGAAAATTTAAGGAAATTTTTCCCGAAGTCCTATGGGCATATCGTATGACCTCAAAAATCCAGTAGCGGGGCCACCCCATTCTTGTTGATCTATGGTGCAAAAGCTCTAGTACCGATCAAAGTAGGAGAACCGAGTCTTAGGTTCCGATATGCGACCAAAGAAGCAAACGGCGAGGCCATGAGTACGAGCTTGGAACTGTTAGACGAGAGGCGCAAGGCCGCCCTTGTCCGCTTGGCTGCCCAAAAATAATAGATCGATAGGTATTACAATGGAAGAGCCAACCTCCGACATATTTTGTCTCTTACAAACTACTACATCTTATTCTTTAAAGACATCGAGCTCAAGGGCCACCTCTATCCAGATCCAAGAGATCACCTCCACTCGGGGACTATCGTCCAAGGCGGGCTCGGACGACTCGGGCTAGGCAAGCCCGGATGCCTCGGGTATTGAAGCCTGGGGTAATAAGCCTATTTGGTAATACCCAAACTTAAAAGGCTATGGACATCCTATAAACGGCTCGGAGACGTCCGAAATCCGTAAAAAAACATAAGACCTCCAAATTTCTAAACCTGTTCAATGGCTACCCTCAGCTAAATTGTAATCTAAAAAATTCTAAGTAAGCACTTCGGGGAAATCTTCCAGTCATACCAAGCCCCCACGAGTCTTAAGCAATATTATATCGAGACTGAGCCTTATTCAAACCTCCGAACAAGAACTAATTATTACGTGCTAAGTCATTCAAAATCTTTGCAATCGTAAAGAAAAAGAAAAAAAGAAACAAGCTAAGAAAATTATCGAAGGGAAAAAGAGCCTTGTGTGTGTGTGTGTGTATATATACATAAAGGCCAAACAGCCTCAACAAAAATACAAAAGTACAAAAATGAAGAAAAATCTACAAGGAACATAAGCAGCATGATCTTCACCAGAGCCCGCCTCATCACCGGGGCCATCAGGGTCTTCTCCGTCCTTGGATCCGCCAGAACCCTTGGAGATTTCCTCGTCCTTGGGATATGCCAACTTCTTGGCCTCATCCTCTTAGCATTTTCGATCTCGACCAATAGGTCGAAACCCCGGACATGAACTTCCTCGAGAGCCTCCCTCCGGGACTGCCACTTCACGTATTCGATAATGACTTTTAGGTTGTCTTGGGCTACCTCAACATTGTCTTTTTACTGTTCCACCATCTCTTCAACATCGGCCATGGTTATTTTCGCCACTGACTTGACTGCTTTAAGCTCCATGGCATGGGTACCTCGTTCGGCAACAATCGAACCCAGTTGAGATTGGAAGTCTTCAATTTTTTGAGATCGGGCCTTGACTTTCTCTCTTGACGCTCGAAGTTGGGCCTTTTTCGAGGCTAACTGGTCCCGGGCAGTCTCCTTTTCTGAAGCCAATCGGTCCATTTTTCCCTTCCACTCTTCGACCATGGCCTTTACCTCGTCCATATCAACCCAAAGCTGGTCGACCCGATCAAACTTCTGCTGGACCTATGAATTCTGACCTTTAGTAAGCGTGTCTAGCTCATCATCACTAACTTCAAATATTTTTACCTATTCCACCAGGTCGGCGTGTTCTTTCTGATACGCATCTTGGCTCGAAGGTTCTTGACTATTCCTTCACGTTGCTCACTGAGAAGCTTATATATGTCCCTCTTCTCAGTAAGCTCTTTAACCTCGGCCTCAAGTTGGCTCAACTCATCCCGGTTCTGGAGGAAGGTTTCAAGGTGGAGCACCGAGGCCTGCAAATATGAGAAAAAGGCATTAGAATCGTCAAGAACTAAAAATAAAAGAGACAACACCTTACCCGGTTCAGTGCCTGTTGTACTTCGTTGAATAGGTATAGCGCATCAACCGCGTTCATTTTTTCCTGGTCTTCTTTGGTTTCTAGGCACCGGAGGTAGGTAGCTACCTCGAAAGGGGCAGAAAGAACCCGGGCATCCTCCGGGATGGTGATAACGACTAATCGCTTCCGGCCAAGATCCGTGCTCGGAGCAGGGAAACAGTTTGTCAAACTCAGGCTCAAGTTCGGCCCGCCGACCTCTAAGGATGTACGTTTCCTCGGCACATCTAAGTCACCAAAACCGGTGAAGTCTTCTAGGGCGGTTGAGTCTGCACCGTCAAAGAAGCATCGAAGGGGATCGTCCGCTCCATGGAACTCTTCATTAGATCTCTCATTCGTTGTTCGAGCTTCATCGAACATTGACTCTGTGAACGAAGGTGATCCCGAAATATCTATAACACCGGGCAGGACAGATCCGGTGTCTCGAGAGGTCTCGGCCCACACTTCTGCATCAGCCTCATGAACTTGAGGGGGATTAGCCTCCGTCATTTCCCTCTCAAGTGCCACCCGTTCCTCATTGACGGACGACTCGTGGGCCACAAAGAGTTCGTCCTCCTTGGGCTCGTCTCTGAGCCGGAAGAGTGAGTCCGAGACAGGCACTCAGGAGCTGGAGCTTTCCTTTGGTTTACGAACTAGGCTCCTCCTCCATTTCCTTTTTTCCTAGCTCGGGGAACTCTGGTCCCTCTTCATTTTCTTCTCTCCTACTATGGCTCTAGGCTGCCCCGAAGCAGAGGGATCAGCGGGCTAGTTCTCTCCTCCTACCAATGGCCTAAGCTCAATGTTCTTATGTAAGCCTGCAAAAAGAAAAGAGTCGATGAGGACATAAGTGTTGAGAAAGAACGTCTAGAACTACTTATTCAGAGAGAAAGATCTTACCGTGAGAACGGGCTTCCCAGAAGCCCTTTGAGAGCTCTTGCCAACAGCGTTCTTCATAAGGAATCTAGGAACAAATTCCACTGATCCACTCCTTGAGCCGAGGGATGGCTTTTGGAACTCGAGCAAGGGCTGCACCACTACAAACACCAATGAGAAAAGAAAGATAAAACATAAAATCGATGTTCGAAAGGAGACGTACTTAGGTGATACGTTCCACTTCTCGGGGAACGGCCTCCACTCGATAGGTATCAGGTCGGCGGTCTTCACCCGGACAAAGCGTCCTTGCCAACTCTGGTTCTAGTCCTCATCGATACTTGAAAATGGGGCTTTGCTAGCCTGACGTACAAGCTTTATCAGCCCCCCCGGTAGATCTGGGGACTGTACAAGCGTACTAGATAATCAATTATGAACGTGCACGAGTCAGTTTTTTTCACAATGAATCGGAGGAAGATCACAATCCTCTACAACATGAATGAATTTGGCAGAGGCATACATCATACCTCCTGCAGAAGTCCAAGATGATCGGGTCCACCGTTCCGAATGTAAAGAGACAAGTGTAAACACTCAGATATCCCTCCACATGGGTAATAATGTTGTCGTCGGGCCCATGGATTACTACATCATTATCTGTCCAGCCGAAGTCCTTTCGAACCGTAGAGAGAACGACCTTAGTGATGGAGAAAATAAACCGAGACACCGCCTTACATCGGCCTTGAACAGAAGAAGGCTTTTCAACCTTGAAGTCATCATTAACCGAATATCCCCTGGGGACGAACATTTTCAAGGGAGCTTGGGTGCCGGTTCAATAGTGGCCGCGCCCGGAGCAAAATTCTCGAGGACGACAACATAAGGGGCGGTCTCCTCGACCTCAGTGGTCGGCCGCGAAGAAGAAGGAGCATCTTTTTAGGGAACGTATTTGGAGGTTTTGGCCATTGTTACCTGGAAAAGCTTGAAAAAGATAGAAAAAGTTGAAGGTTGAAAGATCAGATGTGTTGGCTTGAGTAGAGAATGGGTAACAAATTTTGCAACGTACTGAGGAATCTTGAGTAAAGGGGGTAAAAATGCTAGTGTACAAAAAAAGGTTAATGAGATCCCGAGGGTAGAATTTTGGACGTAAAGTAAAAAATGAACGAATGAGGGGAAATTTATAGGTGTTCCGCGGCGTTTCGCGTCCAGGGACAACCAACCGACCGACTAGCACGCATTTGAGGTCATTATGACATGATTGACGATACGTTTCAGGCTTTTTTTCATTTCTGTCACGACGTATTGAAGAAGGAATCGGGGAGCTCATGTCATTTCTTGTCACCTTACTCTCCGAGAAACGAGGAAACTATCTGTATACGGGTAAAATCGAGCTCATGGTGCATCCCGATTTCTGATATGATAAACAGAGCTAAAGACATGATGACGAGGGACCGAAATCGAGGCAAGGGGCCTTATCGAATCAGAGCTAGGGGCCGTGACGCCCACCCTCGAGAATATCGGGACCATAGTCCGGGATCAGTCCAAATTCCAAGAGACTTCGGAGAACGTGGTCGGGCAACCAAGCATGACCAACATAAGACCGTAATATCCGTGACCGAACGGATATCACGGCACGCATATGTGAAGAATCAGTGCCTAGTTAATTTTTTTTATCGTTTATAGAATCACATATAGAGTAGGATTCCACTACTATATGAAGGGGATTCTGATAATTCATTAAATATATTGTAACACGCATACAAAGGCAAACTATTATTTTCTATATTATCGAAAGCTCTTATTCTTGTTCATTAGTGCTAGCCATCGTGAGTCCGGATAGAGGGTGGAAAATTCACTAAGGATGGAGTCATCCTCCTCACGTGGTTTCAATTTACTACACGTTTATCGGTCTAATCTAACACAATGTATCATTTGTATCGAATTAATCTGCGTATCCTTAAAACCACTTACAAATTTAATTGTTATCCAATTTTGAGGGTAAACAATCTTTTTTATATGTTGGATTGTTGACTGAGCAGAGTACGTTAAGTTATTGTGTACACCAAGGTGGTTTTATCGGTGATTCGTGACTTGATCATATTATTATTCAGTACTCGTTGAAGTTATTAACTGTACAGGTGGTTAGCGAGTATCATTTATAATTCTTGCTTCTATTACCTCGCCGAGGTTAGTTATGATACTTGCTGAGTACATGGGGTCAGTTGTACTTATACTAAGCTTCTACACCTTACGTGCAGATCTTGGAGCTGAATTGTTGTAGATGACGGAAGCTGGCATTGAAGACGTACATGCTTTCCAGATATAGCTACTATTTGTCCTAGGTAGTTTAAGATTCGAATTCTGTTTATGTACATACCAAACATATATTGTATTTATTTTCATACCAGCTTTGTAAATCTAAGTCTTAGTGGCTCATGACTTGTACTACCAATCCTTGGATTATTGTATGGAATTCAGTTATTTCACTTGTTGATTTCTTATTATTTTCATTTGAATTGAGCTAATTATTATTTGACTTACCTAACGAGTTGGGTTAGGTGACATTGCGACTAAGTGAATTTGGGTCGTGACAATTTTTTCTGTCATGTCATTATTGCACTGCTATATGAATTTGAACAAAAATACTACTACTAACTTGACCAATTGATAGTGTGTCATTTTATTTTATTTTCTTTTCTTTTTCTTGGCACTTTGTGAGGGTCATATTGATTTCCAGCAAGTCTCAGAAGCTATATATAATAAGGAATACTCCATGTGTTACTTGGTTAGGTCTGAAATATCAGGATTCCCTATAAGGTGTAACAAAATTGTTGATTTCTTTAGTGGAGGAAAAAAGGTGAATTTATTCACTAATAATCTTGTTGGTCATTTATGCAAAGTTGTTATTTGGAATTTGGACTTTGAAAATGATTCTATTCTTCTTCAAAGTGAAGATTTCGTGACATCAGTCTGCTACTCCTATTCGGTATATATCCCTCAAGTTGAAACCTAACGCCTTACTATTTTTTATTGAATAAACTTAGCCATTTCAGCAAAGTTAGAGGGCAATGCATTTTTCTTGAGAAAGAGAAAAAAAGAAGAAGAAAATGCTCTCACATTGTTCCCTCTGTTCATAATGCGCAGTTCTCTCGGCATTTGAGTCAGTTGAATGTTCAGTGCTTGCTATTTGGCCCTAAAAGCTACTATATATTTCCCAAACTTCTTCAATTCTCTTTTCTCAGCTCCTTTTTCCTGGGCTAGTGAGAGGAAAAGAATGTCTTTTTCTGGGTTTTGTGGTGCTTCCATTCCAGTATACCAAACCCTGTGTTCTTCTAATTAATTTCCTCTCTACCTTGACATCATAAAGCTTTGAACTTTTTTCCATGGGGAAGACAAACCTTATCTACTACTATACAGGTTTGAAAGTGGGGTTTTTGTGGCTGCAACTGAGGTGTGTGGAGTGCCAAAGAAGGATGATAATCTCCACAGCCCCACCTCAGTCTCAAAGGGTTTTTCTGAGTGTTCTGTTTGGGATGTTAACTGGATTGATTTGTGCACTCCTCTTTGCTTGGCTTGTTCGGAGCTTTATTCGTTACTTGAACAAACCCCCAATTCTCAAAGGCCCAGTTGTATTCTCTCCAAAAATTCCAGCCAAGACTCTGCAATCAGCTCTAATTGCTAATGACACCCATTTGATTGGGTCAAGTAGATACTACAGGACTGTTCTTGACAATGGCCTTACTGTTGCAGTCAAGAGGCTGGAACCCTTTGAGTTACAGAGCAAGTCTTTGAAGAGAAGAATACAGCAGGAAGTTGAAGTGATTGCTAGTTTGAGGCACAGGAATTTGATGAGTTTAAGGGCTTACATCCGGGAATCAAATAGGTTTTTTTTAGTGTATGATTATATGCCTAATGGGAGTCTTGAAGATGCAATGAACAAAGTTAGGGAAAACCAGTTGCAGCTTAGCTGGGAAGTAAGACTCCGTATTGCTGTTGGGATTGTGAAGGGTCTTCAGTATCTTCACTTTTCTTGTAACCCCAGAATCCTGCATCGCAATCTCAAGCCCACAAATGTAATGTTAGATGCTGAGTTTGAGCCTAGGTTAGCAGATTGCGGTTTGGCCAAAATTGTCAATCTCCCACTTGCACCATCATGCTATGCTCCTCCTGAGAGCTGCAGGTATCGTTTTATCTTATCCAATTTGATTATTGTTTTTAAAATCTTAATCTGATTGTGTATGACATTATTAGGTATAGTGATAAGAGTGATGTATTCAGCTTTGGGATGATATTGGGTGTTCTATTAACTGGAAAGTACCCAACGGATCCCTTGTTCGGGGATACAAGTTTAGGGCGGTGGCTCTCACGTTTGCAGGAAGCAGGCGATTCTAGAGAAGCATTAGATAAGAGTATTCTCGGGGAAGAGATTGAGGAAGATGAGATGCTAATGGCCCTTAAAATAGCAGTCGTATGCTTATCAGACATTCCTGCTCATCGCCCTTCCACTGATGAGCTCCTTTCCATGCTCACCCAATTAAATAGCTTTTGATTTATTATTATTATCAAAGGGCTGTGTTTCTTGCAACAAATACTACTATGGAGTATAATGAATAGTTTGTGTCCGTTGGAGACATTTGCATTCATGTTCTTTTAACCTTTTCTAATGATGTGGGGCTTGTTCTGCTTGTCCTTTTGCTACACAGCTTTTGTTTAGAAAAATCACGACTTCATCGGGGCTTGGAAAAGCAACTCTATTTCTGCTTTACAATTGTGGTGGTCCGACAAAGGACCAATCTCAATTACAAGTACATGAACTGGTTAGGTGTTTTGAGATGGTAAGTCACAAGCACTCAAGAAAGAAATATAGTGCCCTTGAAGCAAAACTTTTACTTATTCAACCACTGGTAAAATTTGACTTTCACTAATTTCAGTGTGAATTACCACTCTTGCATGGCATACATCGATCCTTCCAATTAAATAACTGCTAGTCCTAATAATTTTTCGACACTCTTGAATGATTTCATCTTATGAAAAAGTGAGAGAGACCTCTTCTCACGCGGATATTTTGTCCACGTAGCAATTTAGAGCTATAATTCTTCTTAAACCTATCAATTTCATTGATTATTGTTTCGGTCAAATCTATAATAAAAATATGGTCTGAAATTCATAATTTGGCTAAAACTATTTTTATTTGGATAAAATGGAGTTACAACTAAGCTTTTTTCTACATATTTGACTCGAAGAAGAAATATATTGTTAGAACAAATAGTCATTGAATCTAAATAAGAAATAAAAGGAAATATGCAGTTGAAACTCCAGATTTTAGCTAAGTTGTTTTATTGAGCTAAAAATAATGGAGTTTAACCCAAGTTCTTTTCAAATATGACCCGAAAAAGAAAAAAAATGCACGGTTAGAATAAATAATCATCGTATCTACGGATGAATAAAATAATTCACAGTAGTAACTCCATTATTTTGGCTAAGACTCATTTATCTGGCTAAACTGCTAACCAAGTATTCTACATATTTGATTAATATACGGTTGGAATAAGTAGCCATTGCATCTATAGAAAAAATATATTAGAATTAGACTAAAATATGCAATGTATATCAAGAAGAAACAATAAGGAAAATATGTATGGAACAAGCAAAACTACTTCACATGATATGTTACGCAACGCCTTCCTTAGATTCTTTGGAAGGGTGACGTAACGCTAAGCAACCGATGTCCGTGTAGTTACTATCTGCCAACTAGGATCCCCTCCGTACGCTAGATGAGACTGTCAGTACCGTACGGGAAAATCAATGTCAAGAGCAATTGAGAGAACAGAAAAGAGAATGAGAATGAACAAAAGTTTGATTGCATTAATAAAAGCTATTACAGAAAAGCAACATGATGTCGAGGGAAAGCGACACCAGTACAGAAAAAAATTTGCCTGTTTGATCCCCCCTAATAATTCTTAAAAAAATAAACCAAAGTTACAAGACTTGACCTAACTAAGCTAGAGAAACATAATCGAAATACAGTAAGTAAAACTACTTTATATTTATAATGAAAATGACTTAGATTCCTACAAGGTAGAAGTAGGTCCGTTTGTAGCAACCTTGTCTTTAACATCAGAGTTTGCGCGCGACGCTATTGACATTTGCCTGCGGCTGGGCGCTGGCGAGGGCTATCGGTGGGGCGACATAGGCACATGCGCGCTTTTCACTTAGCACGGCCAAGACCACGGGGTCGTCATGGAACTAGGCATTGGGAGGCTTGCCAAGACGCCATGGGGCGCGTCTAAGGGGTCATGAGGCATGGCTGGAAAGCCACCCATGACATTCTCCCCACCTGAGTTGGCGATGTCCTCGGCGCCTTACTTGCAATATAATCATCGATCAGGCTCTTGCAGGCTTTGAGGTTTGTTCCCATCTCCCAAGTATTCTCCTATGCATCACAACCCTACCATTTCACCAAGAACTCTTGGTGATCTTTCCTTGAAACATGAACCACTTGATCATCAAGAATAGTTTCTACACGCCTTTTCCCGGATTAGGGCCTGAATATTGGGTATTGTGAGTTGGCTCCGTGAAGGATCCTCCTGTCTTCCCGAAAAGGTTTTAGAAGGCTGACATGGAAGACTGGATGAATCTTCCACCAGGCTGTGATACGCACCCGGTATGCAACTTTCCCAATATGCTTCTCAATGAATAAGGATCCAATGTACTTTTCCAATAGGCGAGGGTCATGGACCCCTACAAAAAAGTATCGCTCTAGGATTTTCACCATCACTTTGTCTCCTACTTGGTATTCAACAAAGCCACGATTTTGAGCAGCATGCTTTTTCATCCTCTTTTGGGCTTTGACAAGATATCTCCGCACTATCTCAAAATTTCGCCTCTATTCCTTCGAGAAACTAGAAGCTCGAGGAGATTTCGACATGTTTGTGGCATTCATAGTGTGTGGGAGTAGCGATTGATGTCCAATAACAATTTCCAAAGCTCTTTCGTTTGTACTAAAGCTCTTTTGTGAACTTAAACACAGTTGAGCAGCATCCAGAAGCTTCACCCAATTCTTCTGCGATAGGATAACAAAATGGCGGAGATATTCCTCTAGCATGCCATTGAACCGCTCCGTCTGGCCATCAGATTGCGGATAGAAACTTGAATTGTGGCTCAATTTTTACCCAAGGCACTTAAAGAGTTGGGTCCAAAAGTTGCTCATGAAGCGAGAGTCGCGATCACTAACAATGTCTTTAGGCAGATCCCAATATTTGACAACATGAGAGAAGAAGAGGAGCTGTATCTTCTGCTGGTTTAGGGATGCTATAAATGTAGCATACTTGGAAAACCGATCTACCACAACCAAGAAAGTTGTAAGATCTCCGACTTTGGGCAATCCGGTGATGAAATTCAGTGAAATGCTTTCCCGAGGTCTCTTTGGAACATGCAATGCTCCAAAAGTCCCGCTTGTGTCAAGCGGTCTGACTTGTCTTTTTGGCATACTAAGCAAGTCTTCACATAATGCGCTACATCATTATCCATTTGAGGCCAATAATAAGCATCGGGCAACAATGCCATGATGTGTTCTTCACCTGGGTGACCGGACCACAAAGTATCATTGCATTCCATCATAAGAGTCCTTCACATACCCCCTCTTTTAGGAACATAAAGTTGGTTCCCTTTCACCTTTAAGAACCCATCTTCCACGTAGAACCGGCGAGTCTTGACTTGTCCTACCAAACTGACCAAATACTGTGCAACAGGATCCTTGGTGAGTAGATCATGTATCTGGTTTTTTATAGTGGTGGCCACTTCGTTCCCCCTTAGGGTGGCGAGTAGGCACACCGATGCTAAGTCAGCCCTCCGACTGGCTACATCAGCATCTTGGTTAGTATTCCCACTTCGGTACTCCAGGTTAAAGTGAAATTCCGCCAGGAGTTCCTGCCACGTGGGTTGTCGGCCATTCAGCTTTGTTTGGGTCATGAAATGGCTAATGAATATGTTTCCTATCTTGACCACGAACGGGGTTCCCAGCAGATAGTGCCTCCAAAGGCGTAGACAATGGACGCCAACCAATAATTCTTTTACGCGAGCGGCATAGCGCCATTCTACATCCTTCAACTTCTAGATCTCGTACGCCACTGGATGCCCCTCTTGTAGAAAGACTATGCCTAGAGCATAGTCTGAGGTATCCATTTGTTATTCGAATGGCTTGGCCAAATAAGAAAGGGCCAAGACAAGGCTACTAAACATAGCTACTTTCAATGCGCCGAAGGCCTCCGCCCGCTTGGGACCCCAATCCCATGACGTGACGTTTTTTAGTATTTATGTCAACAACACAACAATGAGAGATTAATTTTTCACAAATCACCAATAAAAGTTTCATAGGCCAACGATTGTCCTCAAGGCTTGGATATCCTTAGGTGGCAGCCAATCTATGACAACCTGAATCTTCTGTTGGTACATCTTGATCCGCCCTTCCTTGATGACATGTCCTAGGAAGCCAATATGTTTTTGGGCGAATGAGCACTTAGATAGCTTCACATATAATTCATGCTCTTGCAGTCGGGCTAGGACCTTCCGCAGGTGCTCCAAGTGTTCCTCTAGTGTTTTTATATATACCACAATGTCGTCCAATTAGACCACTACAAATTCGTCAATGTACTCTCGGAAGACTTGGTTCATTAGGGTGCAAAATGTGGCTGGAGAATTACTAAAGTCGAATGGAATAACCATGAAGTTGTATGACCTATATCTTATCACATAGGTTGTCTTGTGATCATCTCCCTCATCAATCCAAACTTGCCAGTAATATGTCTTCAGGTCTATTTTGGTGAACACTGTAACACCACCGAATCTATCGAACAAGTCTTCCATTAGCGGGATAAGGTACTTGTTCTTCACAATGATTTTGTTTAGGGTCCGATAATCTACATAGAGACGTAAGGTTCCATCTTCTTTCTTTTTAAATTGCACAAGGGAACCATAAGGGGACTTGGAGGGCACAATGATCCCTGTGTCCAGCATTTCCGTCAACTGTATCCGAAGTTCGGTAAATTTGGGTTGCACAATTGTGTAAGGCGCCTGGGTAGGTGGCTTTTCACCCATCACCAACCCAATCTCATGGTCCACGGTGTGCCTAGGTGGAAATCGCTTTGGCATGTCCTGTGGCATGACGTCTTCAAACTCCTCCAACAGCTCCTTTACGGGTGCAGGAATATGATCTGAAGAGCGTTCAATATCTTCAACACAGAGGGAATCCAGGAACACAGGCTCATGCTTTTTGACTCCCTTCTATAACTACAAGGCCGATATGTTCTCTGCAGCCATCTTTATGGTAGTGCATGGGATAATACATGGCTTAGCCCCATTTTCTCCCATCATCAGAAACATGTCTGCATAGGTTACAAGAATGCTGTTGGTTTGCCTCATGAATTCTAATCCAACTATCATCTCAAAGTAATCTATAATCACCACACAAAAGTTAAAATTTCCTTCATAAGGTCCAAGCTTCAGTGGAACTCCTTTGGTTATTCCACTCACTAGCTGAGGTGGTGAATTGATAGCCTTAACAAAACCTCTGCTCTTTATTACAACGAGGCCAATGCGCTCTAACTAAGTTGAGGCTAAGTAGTTGTGAGTAGTGCCCGTGTCTATCATCGCCCAAAGGGGCTTGCCATTAACTCTTCTCTCATCGAACATCAGGGTTTTATCTTGGTTAAGAGGAGGTCCCTCGTCTGCCTTCTCTTTCCCTTTATTGGTGGTTGGGTATGCGTCCTTCTTCTTACATATGCCGACACTGATTGCGGCTAAGGCCTCAGAGATAGAACAAATAGGTGCGTTGAAGGCACTAATTGGTTCTGTCTGGTCAGCATCACTTGTGTCGTCACCTGTCTCATTATCAAAAGTTTGACTGTCATCATTTATGCCAGTGCGCATTCATTATTCCAATCCAGCACGCCAAAATGACGACATCCTAAGGGGGCTTCCTCCCCCTATCGTTGTTGTGAGACGCAATACTATTGTTTCCTGAAGAAGGATACTTAGATTTTGTTAAACTCCGATTCCCTCACTTCTTCTAGGTCCACCATTGCTAGGCTAGCCCCCTTTGTATTCTCCTCGGACAAGCAGTTGAGGCCTTTCTTTCTGAGCTTCCACTTGATAGTCCCCAAGGCATTCTGCTACTTCGATCGCCTTGGGTAAAGTATCTACCCTTTCTCTTTGTAGCTCCATACAGGCATAAGGTTTCAAACCTTCCAGGAATGTCAAGAGTTTTTCTTTGTCCCCCATATCCCCTATGTTCGACATGAGCACGGAGAATTCCCGCAAGTAATCCTGCACTGACTTGGTCTAGAGGAGCTCCCGTAGCTTTCTCTGCGCATTGTACTCAATATTTTCGGGAAACACTGTAGACGTATGGCCACCTTAAGTTCTGCCCATGTCTCGAGAGTATCTTCACCAGCTTTGATGGCTTCATATTTCACCCACCACAAGAGTTTAGCATCACCCTGAAGATACATGGCAGCAGTTGCTACCTTTTTTGCTTCTTCTAACTCCCCCACGATATCGAAGTATTGTCTGATGTCGAAGATGAATTTCTCCACTTCCTTGCCATTCCGAGCTCCATTGTATGGTTTTAGCTAAGGAATCTTCAGACTTTGTTGCACAAGAGAGAGGTTCATAACACCCATATATGGTTTCCGCCTCCTCGAAGTAGGCCTTGTAGTGCAGCATTGACAATACTAAGCACCAACAACAGCTTTTTGCTGCATTTCCAAGTCTAAACCCCCGATGACCATCCGAAATTACCCCGAGCGTCTTGGGGCCCCAAACAATGGTAACTACAAGTCATAAATGATCACCCGAATTTAGTCGAACCATCGGAACACCCAAAATAACATCGAAACACCAAATCAACCCATGATTCAAGCCTAAGGATCTTCAAACTTCCGAAAATCACCAACTATGCCGAAACCAACCAAACCTCGTCCGAATGACCTGAAAATTTTCACACACATCCAAAATGACACTACAAACCCGTTCTCACTTCTAGATTTCCATTCCGACCCCGATAGCTAATTTTCCACTACCGACCGGAAATTGCCAAAAACTCAATTTCGCCAATTCAAACCTTATTATACTCCGGACCTCACAACCACATTACAGACACACTCCTAAGTCCCAAATCACCTAAAGAAACCATCCGAGCCATAAAATCCACATTCCAAGGTCATTTATCTAATAGTCAACCTCCAGTTGACTTTTCTAACCATCAGGCCAACTTAAGAGACCAAGTGTGTCATTTCTCACCACAACCACTCCGAACCCGAACCAACCGACCTAACACAACATAATTAGGTTAAATAATATATGATAAAGCTGAAACAGGGAAAACTTGGATAATCTCACAGAACGACCGGCCGGGTCGTTACATTCTCTCCTTCTTAAACAAACGTTCGTCCTCGAACGTGCCCCGAGTTGTTCCAAAACCACCAAAATTGCCGTGTAACCTATCATGCACATACCCAGGGGTGATCCCACGTAACCCTATACCATATAGGTCCAATAGCACAACACAGTTGAATATTTGAAATCCAACCTGCCCTATAAACCTTAGAATCAAATTTCCACTTCTGAAATAATTTATAAGATCAAAATTCCATAACTAAAAACTGAATAAGTCTGAACACGCTGTATCAATCCATATTCGTAACCCAAGATGTAATCATATAATATACCTCATGACTCAAACACTCATAGCGATAACTCCTAATCACAAAAGCTGCTCAAAACAATCGAACATTGTGAGGTGGGGTCTCGAGCTGGCCAAAGTTGGGCCTCGAGGTCGAGCTAGTATTCTTAACAGACGACAATAAATGAAGAAATAACAGTATGTAGGGCCTCGAGGATAGCCCTTTATGATCAATAATGAGAAATAAATGAAGAACAATTAATGAACACAATAAATAGAAGCAATAAATCAGTGGAGAAATTATAGAGTACGTTTAAGTTAGAGAGTAGAGAATGTTCTTGTCCTTGTATTGAATATCACGTGCCCAAAAAATAACAAGGGCCCCCTTAATATAGGAGGGGGAATCCCAACATAGTACATGTATAATTATTACAAAGAAATATAGCTGGTACAACTATTTAATGGTCCGATACGGACTTGTACTATTCTTGCCGGCGCTGTCAGCTCTAACCACGTGCCCTTGGCAATTTCTCGCCTTTCCACAGTTGTCATTGATTTATACTCCCCGAGGTCGGACATAAGGAACCTTCGATATGCACCCTCGGGGTCAAGCTCCAAATCTGCTCCGAGTTCCTCGAGGTCGGGCGCAAAGTGCCGTAGTGGAAATCGGGCTCCCCAATTTTAGCAGTATACAAATAGTCCCAGCGTTTCTTGGAATGAAACGATTAGAAACGACCTTGAATTCCTGCCTCTTCGATATCCCCGTTGTGACGTCAGCCATGTGAGGTCATTATAGGATGTGATAGAAAGGCTGCGCAGAGGTCGCTGTCGACACGATTCTCAAGAAGCTCATGAACCGTTATTGGTCGACCTTTCCGCTTCCCAAACATGCCCAAAACGATTCCTATAAATACTTCCATCTCCTATCTTTCACACTTTTAGAATATTTTCCACCCTCCAATTTTAGTGCTAACAGTTCACGCCTTCACCCTTATTTTGCATTCACTTCTTCATCCTCTTGCTTTGAAAATTAATTATAGCCATGGCCAAAACATCTAAAACGGTCCCTCAAAAAGAGGGAACTGCTTCTTCTTCACGACTGTCTAAGGGTAAATCGAAAACAACTCCTAGCATCGAGCAGTGCATTCTTGGTCCCTTCAACACGGTTTCCAATTTCACTATCAAGAAACCCCTTTCAACACCGGGCCGATGCAAGCCCATGTCTCGGTACATAAGTGTAGTGACCGATACAAAGAAAGTAAAGATAGACTGCCGCTGGGGGGAGGCAGTGCAAGTAGAAATCCCTTCATTTGAGGAAAACATAGTTACACATAAAGCTGGCTTCCTCAGCGTATATACGTATCCTCTCACTTTATGCTCCATAAATTCTTCATCTCCACTGATAGACCTGGTGATACTCGATTTCTGTCGTCAGTATCGAGTGACGCTAGGTCAAATTTATCATTTTTTTGGAGAATTGTCTATATGATCAGGTTTTCTCCAGTATGGTCGAGGGAATGACTTTCACCCTCGATCATTTGATCATATTGTATAGCCCTCATCTTTATTGAGGGGGCTTAGTTAAGCTACAACGTCGATCTGCCAAGGCATCGACGAGGACAAAGACCGGGGGTGGATGGGCCGGTTTGTTCGAGTTAGAACCTCGGACCTTATCCCCGCTGAGAGGATGCAATTCCCGGAGGAGTGGAACATGAAGCTTAAATGTCCCCATATCGAGCATGACTTATTATCTCCTTTTCATCTTCTGAATTGACCTCTTTCCTTTTTGCTTGATTTTCTTCTGATTGCACAGCCACCGTGTTGTTCCCCGACACTGTCCAGGACCTCCGGGGATGGGTGAAGCTTTTGGACTCCGCCCTTCCATAATGAACGAGTTTGGTGCGATTTGGCCAGGACGCGATGGAAGGCCAAGAATCATGGTATGTTCTTATATCTGCTACTTCCAAATTCCTTATAAGTAATCTTCATGGCGGTATGTTTAAATATTTCATGTTTGTGCAGGCCTCGGGGAAGCCTTTTTAATGAGGCCGCCGCCTCCTGGCGAAGAGGAATCCTAAAAACCCGCTAAGGGTAAAAATAGGAAGAAGGAGACGTCAACGGAGTCTCCAAAGTCAAAGAAACCCAAGGCTCGAAAGCCTAAGACCGATGCCACGGTCTTGACTTCGGCTGCTGCAGCAAGTCTTCATACTGAAGTAGATGATGACTGTCTCCCTTTGGTACAAAGGGTAAGACAAAGCGTTGATGCTTCGAAAGTTGCTGGGCAGAAGACTGCCGAGTCGGAGGTGGCTGATGCGGACCCACCTAGTGCTGAGGAGACCCTAGAGGAGGGTTTGGGTGCAGTCCCCGAGCCATCCATCGGACAAGATACAATCCGTGCCGACGATCCCTTGATTGGCGAGTTCGGAGGGCCTAATTCTAAGACTCATCGAGGGCGAGAGGAAGCTCATATAGAAGTTGATGCCGTAGGTTGATTTCAATCAGGCCCATTATTTTCTCCAGGGGAGATACGGGATGCCCCAGAGAGGGATGCTCTCGATGTGGGGACCTCTTAGGGAGAGGACGATGCGTTCAAGGATTACTTCATCGGCGTCAAGGAAGATGCCTATCTCGATGCCTCCGTCTCTCTCGAGGAGGCTGAGAGACTCAAGAAGCAGGTGATCTTCTCGACATACTATTTGTGCTTCGAGTTTTCATTCGCGTTTTTCTAACTTTCCTCCTTTGTTATTGGTGAAGAAGATGTATGACCAAGATTTCTCCAAGCTACAAGAGGAGCTAACTTGCTGTGAAGAGGAGCTTGAGAAGATCACATCGGACTCAAGCGAGCTGAAGGTTTTATGTTCCCGAAAAGATTTGGAGTTGATCGAATTCCGGGAAGGCTCAAAGAAAATGCTCCAGGAGAGGGCTAACCTCATCAAGCAGGTAATATGGTATTCAAGAACTTATCCTTTATCGTCGTAACTTGGCGCTAATTAGCTGGACCCGTGTTTTGTAGGTTGAGAAAAAGGATACCCTAGTGGGGCAGCTTCGGGGAGAAGTTGTTGTCAAGCATGTCGAGATACTCGAGCTGAATCGGCATAATGATACTGCGCCCTCAGAGAGAAACATCCTTCGGGGAGAGATGGCCTCGACTCAGGGTCTTCTTCGAGGTGCTCAGAGGAGGTTGCCGCATTATCCGCGGCCAATTCTGAGGCCGACGCATTCGTAACTTCGTACAAAAAGGATGCTGCCGCAGCAAATGATCGGGCTAGAGAGATATCCGCAGAGGCCGATATCAAACTGGCTCGGTCCGTTGCTTATGCTCGCTTTGAAACCAGGAGGCAAGTCTTTGAGGAAGTGCACGCCAGGGGGTTCGATCTCTCTGTCGAGATTGAAGAAACCAAGGCTTTGGAGGAAGAATCAGCAATTCCGACTACTTCAGATGAGGGCTCTGGAAGTGACTCGAGCAGTAGTGAGGGCGAAGAATATGCCTACTTGTTATTTCACTTATTTTTTTTGTATGTGGGCTCCCCGAGTGAGTCTTGTAAACACACCTTTGTACATATATTTTTGAGAATGCAAAGAATTTCTTTTGTTTAATGTCTCCAAAACTTTGCCTTTTAGTGTCTATGCAAAAGTTAATCTTCGAATTTGAACTTAGATACTTTGAGCCCGCACTTGGAGTAACAGAGATCCTCGAGAACGAACTGTTCTAATTTCAGTTACATACCTTCCCGGGGTTAGTTTGTAAAGGGGTCGATTGACCCTCTGATCCTTCGATCTTCGCATGATAGCATCATTTTTATGATGTGACCATTGATTGGCTATCAAAGCAAATGAATAGTCACCGCTTCTTCTTATATATATTTGTTTCCTCTTCATTGAGGGCTTTGCTGTTTTGCAAAATTAATTTTCTCTTTAGAGTTCTTTTTCTTCTCTCAGCTTTTCTACCATTTTAGTTCAAAGCTTTTGCCCGAGATTTTATCCTCTTTTTCTCATTGCAAATAGTCATTCTTGATGTGCCCAAATATGTTCACCAGGAAGAGGAAGGTTCCACCTATGCTTCTCGCCCAGTCGGTGGTACACCACCGGCGTCTGGCGAGCTAACTTCGAGCTGTTTTGCCTCGAGGAAGGATTTTATGCTGGAGAGACCTCTCGATGTTCGGGGCCATCGAGAGCACGCATCGAGGTTTGTTCCCTCAATAGAAGAGAGACACCTCGAGACTGTGAGGAGAGACTGTGGATGGGGAGAAAAGGTGATGCTGCAAGTACTCCCCCGGGAAGAGGGCATCATGGCCCACGTAGAGGGGTTCTTGAATGTATATACGTACCCCTTTACGCTAGGCCCTCTTGATCGAGTCGTGCTCGAGTTTTTTCGAAAGTATCGTGTTACCTTGGCTCATGTCCATCCGTCATTCTAGAGGATAGGGCTGATGATAAGATATTTTGCTGAGAAGCGCGAGCTCGAGTTCATCCTTAGCCACCTTATCAGACTATATTTTCCTTTACATTACCGAGGTCTGATAACTCTGCGACGTTGATCCACCAGGCCCTTCAGTTCGTCCGTGTGAGGACTGTTGACATTATTCATGCGGAGTTCCTGCCGTTTCCCGAGGAATGGAACTTAACACGTAAGTGATACATTGTAATTTACCATTTTTTGTTTTTGTTAGACTCTGTAAGAATGTTTTATTTCTTTCTCCGCAACTATCCCGTGGTTTCCATATGAGGTCCCCGATCTGGAGGATTGGACTTAGAAACTAGCAGCTTGCCTTACTTATGATGAACGTAAGTGGCGAGACTTGTCGAAGGGAAAATGTGAAGCAAAACACCATGGTAAGTGTTGTATGATTCCTTTCTTAAGGACTTCTCTTTGTGTATATTAATTTCTTTGTTACAGGCATTGGAGAATTTTTCGAGGTGAGATCATGTCCTCTCGAGGAGGAGGACAGACCTTCGGCTTCGGAGCCAAGTGAAGATAATAAAAGGAAATGATCCTCGAGGGACGAGGAAGCTCAAAGTGAAGCAAGTCCTGCCCGGAGGCACAAAGAAGATGATGCCACTGAGGAAAACCTCGTATTCATCGGCCGGTGCACAGACAATAATGTAGCCGAAAGGGGATCCACTTTGAGGCTCGAGCTGAAAAATCGACCGAGGCTGTTAAGCTTGTTGGACCCGAGGCTTCTAACCCCGAGGGAGAGGCTCCACATGGGGGGAAGAGCAAAGATCTTTTACCGCCATCTTCTTCTCCCTTTGAAGGTACTTCGAGGGATGTTGGGGCCAGGGGCCGCCTAAAGCAAGTGGAGTCTCGAGTGACAACATTCCCTCTCGGGATGGTTCAACTGGGGCCGTGAGACCAGACCAATATACGCACACTCGAATTTCGAGGAAGCTCAACGACTCTATTCTGTGGTGAGCTTTGTTGACCTTTTGGTTTTCCAGTTTTGCATTTTTGTTCTTCTTTACAACATAATCAAAAGAAGGTGGTATAATCCACACACGACCCCGAGGAGAAGAGGGGCTCACCACAACTGCTGAAGAGATGAAGAGGAGGCACCACTAACGGCGGGCTGAGCTACATGCTATGGAACCACCTACATCCATATAAAAGATTTAGCGCCCCAGGCAAAAGGGACGTTAGTACTATGGAATAGTACTAGTATGTATGGACAAACTTTACCCTAAGTACAATCAAGCAATACACAGATAAGAGGCAGTTAATAGAATACAACAAGTGTCGCACAGAAATAGAAACAACCCAAAATCAAGAGTTTCAAAAATTCTCCTTTCAATACCACCATATTAAAGAGTCTCACATATTCTCAATTCAATACCACCATATTCAAGAGTTTCACAGATTCTCATTTCAATACCCGTATTCAAGAGTTTCACAGATTCTCATTTCAATACAACCATATTCAAGAGTTTCACAAATTCTCGTTTCAACATAATCACATTCCATCCTTATTACCTCGGCCACCATTGTTACCTCGGCCACCCTTATTACCTCACTCGCCCTTATTACCCCGTATTGCGGCGTGCAACCCGATCCCATCAGACAATCACGTTTCATAACAACAATCACCAACAATTAAATTACAAGGATCTTCTTTACAAGGAACACAAGTTCATATCATCAATTCACCATACGGGCTCAAGGCACAATGGTTCTCACCAAGTAGTAGTTCATGTACATGGTGTTTCCAAAATCATTCAACTCAATTACATCATTTCACAATACCCTTTTTCATTACTTACCACGCACGATTTTTAGCCATTATATACATTCCCATGCTTGGGCACATTAACATTCTTTCATTGATTAACACATACTTTCATATCGATACCCTCGAGCATTTACGAGCTTTGCACATAATACGATAGGCACAACAAACCACTTTTCACAATCTCAACTAGCATAATAGTCAACAAGAAATTCAGGGAGTGGAATATTACGCATCAACACAATTAAAAAGTCAATTCACATTTTTTCAAACAAGGTACACATACCGTATGCTTGGACACCAACAAGAGGATTCTACAAAGGTTAAAGTTAGCCATACATACCTGGTGTCGAATTTTGCCCCTTTAATTTATATCACAAATCACCGGACCGTCAAGCAACGTAGATCTAATTCATAATGTAACACCTTCATCTTAGAATTGGGAATCATGAACACAATTCGTACTCGCTTAGGCATTTTATCGAATGCTATGTGACCCCTTAGATTACCAACCCCTTCTTTGTGAATATTTATTCTAACCCACTTCCTTTTACTAGATTGTGACAATTAATGGACATGCATGCAAGGTTCTTCACTTTTATCTTCAAGAACTCCTTTAGGGGAGTTCTACCTATTAACCAAAATCTGGAAATTTAAGGGGAATGGGGTGGGGATTTACCTCTTGGAGTGAAGAAGATGACAATTACTCGAAACTTTCCGGGCTTGAGCAATTTTGGACAAAGCAATTGGATGAGTTTGAAACCCTCTCTCTCAAGAACTCTCTTTTTCTCTCTCTATTCTTAGTTAGAAAATGGTTAAAAAATTAAGGGGAGGGGTGTTTTATTGAACAGGGGGTCGAGTTTTAAAATTAGAAATTAGGAGCCCCGACACGGAATGCGGTCAGGAATGCGATCACAATCCTGCTATGCGGTCCGCATTCTTGTCGCATAATGGCCCTCAAAATGGGCCAAAACTGAAAACAATCTGACAAGGTATGCGACCACTATGCGGTCCGCATACCTGTTATGCGATCGCATAACCTACCTCGCCAAAAACCATGGGGTAAGAATGCGACATGTATGCGGTCCGCATTCCCAGGATGTGATCGCATTCTGGGCTGCATAGTTGTCCTCCATTTGGATAGTAGCCTGTCCAGGTATGCGACCACTATGCGGTCCGCATACTTGTTATGCGATCGTATAGTGCGTCGCATAACGCGCAATACCTGGAACATTTTATTTTTCAAATTCCGGGGTACTTTTTACTCAAAATAGGTCTGTTTTAAGAGTTTCTACAGTTATAACAAAACAGGGACCTATTCGGGCATTACTTTAGACATGAAATTTTACGGGTCTTAACATTCTCCCCCACTTAAAATTATTCGTCCTCGAATGAGGATCGGAAAGTCATTTGGTTTTGAAAACACAATATGCCAACCCCCAAATTTTCACTAACTCCGATATTTTCTGAAAATTTTGCCAGAGTTTCCTCTGTAATTAGGCCTATCTACCTGTCAGAGAGCCACCGAAACACATGTTTTTGACCAATTAGATGCTATATAAGGCAGTTATTCTAACAACTTGTATATAACCTGGTTACCTCAACAACTTGCATATATTCAATTACCAATCTACACTTCTATTAATCATTTAACCATCACACGAGTTTCACATAGTTTGACTTACTCCGACAGTTTGCACAAAATTAAGTTATCCCCTCAAATCATATAGAATTCAATTACTTCAACCTGCTTATACATAATTCAGTTAACACCACCACTTGCATATCATCTAACTACCACATGAATTGCACATAAAATTAGCTTACTTCAACGAGCTACACATTTCCCAAATAATCACAATATACACAAATATGGCAGAACTTGAGATGTTACAATAATAAGGAAATTAGGAGAGTGAAGTGTTCTTGCACAAAATTAAACACAAAGGTGTATTCACTTAGATATGGAAGTTTTCACGATCACTACTAGAATTGTTCAAACAAATGGGGGTATTTTTCTTTCATTTCATTCTCCGCTTCCCACGTGGCTTCCTCGACTCGCTGACTTCGCCATAACATTTTAACAGAAGCAATTTCTTTGTTCCTCAACCTACATAATTGCCTATCAATGATAGCAACCGGAACCTCTTCATACGATAATTCATCATTAACTTCAATAGTCTCAACCTTCACGATGGCGGATGGATCTCTAACCACTTTCTTCAACATAGACACATGGAATACCGGGTGCACTAATGACATTTCAGGGGGCAATTCCAGCCTATACGCGACTTGCCCTATCCTTTGAGTGATCCGATACGGCCCGACATACCTAGGGCTCAATGTCCCTTTCCTCACAAACCATATCTCCCCTTTCATGGGAGATACCTTCAAGAATACCCAATCATATACTTGAAACTCTAAATCCCTACGACGAACGTGCGCATAGGATTTTTGACGACTCTGAGTAGTTTTCATCCTTTCCTGAATGACTCTAACTTTTCCCATAGCTTGGTGCATAAGATCTGGTCCTAACAATTCCTCCTCACCAACCTCAAACCATCCGATCGGAGACCTACATCTCCTTCCGTACAATGCCTCAAATGGGGCTATTTGAATACTAGCAGGAAAGCTGTTATTGTAAGCAAATTCTATAAGTGGCAAGTGATCATCCCAGCTACCATTGAAGTCCAAAACACAAGACCGTAACATATCCTCAAGCGTCTGAATAGTCTGCTCCGCTTGACCGTCTGTCTGTGGGTGGAAAGCTGTGCTGAGATTTACCTGAGTACCCAAACCTTGCTAAAATTTCCTCCAAAAGTTAGCGGTGAACTGGGCCCCTCGATCTGAGATAATAGAAACTGGAGTGCCATGAAGTCTGACTATTTCCTTGATATACAACTGAGCATAATGTTTTGCAGTATCAGTGGACTTGACTGGCAAGAAGGGAGCTGATTTTGTGAGTTGATCCACTATCACCCAAATTGAGTCGAACTTGCGCTGAGTGCGAGGTAACCCTACCACGAAGTCCATATTGATCATCTCCCATTTCCACATCGGTATTTCCATAAGCTGATTCAACCCACCGGGCCTCTGATGCTCGGCCTTCACCTGCTGACAATTCAGACATATAGACACAAAGTACGCCACACCCCTTTTCATACTACCCCACCAATAAATCTCCTTGAGATCGTGATACATTTTCGTAGAACCTGGGTGAACAGAATACCTGGAATTATGAGCCTCTGCCATTACCCTCTCCCGGAGATCATCCACCTCTGGAACACATAGTCTCCCCTGACACCGCAAGACACCGTCATCATTGCCGAGTGAAAAAGCTGAAATCTTGTGATTTAAAATTGCTTCCCTCAATTTTATCAATATTGGGTCTCTGAATTTCTTTTTCTTGACTTTCGCTACAAACGTGGACTTCGCTCCAATACGCACCACGACATTCCCCTCACCTGAGGTCAAAGACAGACCCCAAGACTGGCCAATTGATAAACCTCCCGAGTCAAAGGCCTCTGACCGGCCTCCAAATTTGCCAAGATACCCATGGATTTACGACTAAGAGCGTCGGCTATCACATTCGCCTTTCCTCAGTGGTACAAAATATTCATATCGTAATGTTTGAGCAATTCTAACCATCTTCGCTGCCTTAAATTTAACTCCTTCTGCTTGAATAGGTACTGAAGACTCTTGTGGCCTGTGAACACGCCCACATGGACCTCATAAAGATAATGCCGCCAAATTTTCAATGCAAACACAACCGCTGCGAGCTCCAAATTATGCGTCGGATAATTCTTCTCGTGATTCTTGAGCTGTCTTGAAGCATACGCTATAAATTTACCACATTGCATCAACTCACACCCTAAACCAACTCTCGAAGCATCACAATAAACCACGAATACCTCCGAACCTTCTGGAAAGGTCAACACTGGTGCCGAAGTCAATTTCGACTTCAATTCCTGAAAACTCTTTTCACAAGCATCGGACCACTGAAACTTAACTATTTTTTGCATCAGCTTAGTTAATGGGGAGGCGAGAGCAGATAATCCCTCCATAAACCTCCGATAATACCCAGCAAGACCCAAGAAACTGCAAATCTTTGTCGGGGTCGTTGGTCTAGGCCAATACTTTACTGCTGCAATCTTTTGGGGATCAACTTGAATCCCTTCCCTAGAAACAACATGGCCCCAAAAGGTGACTGATTCTAGCCAAAACTCACATTTTGAAAACTTTGCATACAACTGGTGCTGATGAAGAGTCTGTAGAACTGCCCTGAGGTGATTAGCATGATCTTCCTGACTTCGTGAATAAACAAGGATATCGTCAATAAAGATAATCACAAATGAGTCAAGAAACGGTTTTAAAACCCGATTCATAAGATCCATAAAAGCTGCTGGGGCGTTGGTTAGCCCAAAATACATTACCAGAAATTCAAAGTGCCCATAACGAGTCCTGAAGGCGGTCTTAGGAATATCCTGCTCCCTGATCTTTAACTGGTGGTACCCTGACCGTAAATCAATATTTTAGAAGAACCTAGCACCTTGTAACTGATCGAACAAATCATCTATCCGAGGCAGTGGATATTTATTCTTGATGGTGACCTTATTGAGCTGCCGATAATCAATGCACATTCGAAGCGATCCATCTTTCTTTCTGACAAAACGAACCGGTGCGCCCCAAGGCAACACACTTGGCCGAATGAAACCCTTTTCTAATAGATCTTTCAATTGCTCCTTTAACTCTCTCAATTTTGCTGGCGCCATTCTCTAAGGTGGAATAGATATAGGTTGTGTATCTAGCAATACAGCAATCCTGAAATCAATCTCTATATCTGGCGGATTCCAGGAAGCTCATTCGGAAACACTTCAAGAAACTCATTCACAATCGCCACGGACTCGGGAGCAGTCACCTCTGAAGTGGTGTCCGCAACCGGGACCAAATGATAGATGCATCCTTTCCTGATCATCTAGGAGGCTTTAAGATAGGAAATAAACCTGCCCCCCGGTACAACCTCGTTCCTTTTCCACTCAATAACTGGTTCATTAGGAAACTCGAGCCTTATAGTTTGATACGCTCAATTTACACCATAAAAGAATGTAAGCGATCGTTGTCAAATATAGTAACCCA
>ML291511.1:1481-53237 GCA_005239495.1 Nicotiana undulata
TTTGAGAACAATACGATAGGTGATAATAACACAATAGGGGTCCGAGAACTACTAAAGAAAATCAAGAAACATGCGGAAGCTAAAAGAAAAATAAAGAAACAAAAAAGACGAAAAATTAAAGATAGATTGAATTCAAGAAAGAGTTTCTTGAAATCAAGAAGTCTATTCTTGGAGTTGAATCCTAACAACAACAATTAGCTAACAAAGAACTAATCGCCTTTGGTAGAGACTTAAAAACAAGAAATAGATTGTGAAACCCGACCCTTTAGAATAACAAGAACAACAATAAGCCTAAACTTATCACCTTTCTTGAATACCTAGAAGTGATCTAAGATTTCGAAAGAATTTAATCTTACCACCTTAAGTCGAGTCTTGAAGGTTGAAGAATAAATCCAAGAATAACCACACACAAGAGTGCAAGAAAAAACTCACAATTTTTATTGATAATAGTCTGAGTCTAAAAGCAAGAAGATACCCCTTTATATAGGGAGGGGGTCACGAAATTCTACCTAAAAATTAAGGAAATAAAGTCCTAAACTACTTTGGACAACAAGTCCAACTACCATAGGAAAAGGTAAAACTCTAGGAAATAAAAACCAAGTCAATCTTGGAAAGTAATTCCAATAATCTTAGGAAAATAAAAACAAAACCTTAACTACCTAGGAAAGCATCAAATATGTCCTAACAAACTAGGAAATAAAATAAGGAACTTTAACTCCTTGTCCTATGTCTTGGCCGCCCCTCCTTGAGCTGATTTATGGTGATTTAGACGCCTAATTTAGGCCCTCTTTGACTGGTGCTTGGACCCCAATCTACCTCCTCTTGGATTTGGACTTGGACCATGAAATGAGTGTAGCACTTAGCTAAATCATCTCCATAATTCTTGAGTTGTTCTTCCACCATTAGTGCCTTCTTGATCTCCCATTGAAGCCCAACAACCTTGTCTTGCTTCTCCATAGCTTGAGACCTTGTGAATGGCCTTCTTGGTGCTTCTAAAGCTTTATGCTTGTCCGTTGAGCTATCAATAAGTCACTTGCTTAACACAGGAGTTCCACAAAACATTTCATTTACTTCAAAAAGGGTTGCATATTACCCAAACAGTGACATCATATACAATTTTAGCACACATTGGGAAGTTACAACAATAAGGTAAGGAGGGGAACAAGATAGAGTTCATTTACACAACATTGAGCATGTCTTGCAATTACTTGGAAATGACAATTCCCACGATTTCACTACAAGATTTATTCAAACAAGTGAGGGTATTTTTCTTTCATTTCCTTTTCCGCTTCCCACGTGGCTTCTTCGACTCGTGGACTTGGCACAACACTTTGGCTGAAGCAATTTCCTTGTTTCTCAACTTTCGGACTTGCCTATCAAGAATAGCAACCGCAACCTCCTCGTATGATAGTTCTTCATTCACCTCATGGTCTCAACTGGCACGATGGCGAATGGATCTCCAACCACTTTCTTCAACATAGACACATGGAACACCTGGCCTATAAGCCACTTGTCTTGTCCTTTGAGCAATCTGATACGGCCCGATGTACCTTGGGCTCAGTTTCCCTTTCTTCCTAAACCGCATCACTCCCTTCATGGGAGACACCTTCAAGAACACCCAATCATCTACTTGGAATTCCAATTCTCTTCGATGAACGTCGGCGTAGGATTTCTGACGACTCTGAGCAGTTTTCATCCTCTCCTAAATGACTCTAACTTTCTCCATAAGGTGCACAAGATCTGGCCCTAACAATTCCGCTTCACCAACTTCAAACCATCCAATCGGAGATCTACACCTTCTTCCATACAATGCCTCAAAGGGGGCCATCTCGATACTAGCATGAAAGTTGTTATTGCAAGCAAATTCGATAAGCGGCAAATAATCATCCCAACTACCCTTGAAGTCCAACACACAAGCCTGCAACATGTCTTCAAGCGTATGAATAGTTCGCTCTGCCTGACCATCAGTCTGCGAGTGGAAAGCCGTGTTGAGGTTCACCTGAGTACCCAAACCTTGCTGAAATTTTCTCCAAACGTTATCTGCGAACTGGGCCCCTCGATCCGAGATAATAGAAACTGGAGTGCCATGAAGTATGACTATTTCCTTTATGTACAATTGAGCGTACTGTTCTGCGGTATCGGTGGACTTGACTGGCAAGAAGTGAGCTGATTCGGTGAGTCGATCCACTATCACCTAAATTGAGTCGAACTTGCGTTGAGTGCGAGGTAACCCTACCATGAAATCCATACTAATCATTTCCCATTTCCACGTTGGTATTTCCATAAGCTGAGTTAACCCACCGGGCCTCTGGTGTTCGGCCTTCACTTGCTGACAATTTGGACATTTAGATACAAAGTCTTCCGTACCGCTCCACCAATAAACCTCCTGGAGATCATGATACATTTTCGTAGAACCTGGATGCACAGAATACCTGGAATTATGAGCCTCCACCATTACCCTCTCCCGTAGATCATCCACATCCGGAACACATAGCCCTCACACCGGAAGACACCATCGTTGCTACCGAGTGAAAACGCCGAAATCTTGTCATTTAGAACTGCCTCATTTAACTGCGCCAACGCTGGATCAATAAACTGCTTTTCCTTGACTTCAGCTACAAGTGACGATTCCGCTCCATTATGCACCATGACATTCCCTTTGTCTGAGGTTGAGAGACAGACCCCCAGACTGGCCAATTGGTAAACCTCGCCAAAGGCCTCCGATCTACCTCCAAGTGAGCCAGACTACCCATAGACTTCCGACTGAGAGTGTCGACCACTACATTTGCTTTCCCCGGATGGTACAAGATGTCCATATCATAATCTTTAAGAAAATCCAACCACCGTCGCTGCCTCAAATTCATATCCTTCTGCTTGAACAAATGTTGGAGACTCTTGTGGTCTGAGAACACGTCCACATGGACCCCATAGAGATAATGCCGCCATATTTTCAATGCAAACACAACTGCCGCAAGCTCCAGATCGTGCGTCGGATAGTTTTTCTCGTGATTCTTGAGTTGCCTTGAAGCATGCGCTATAACTTTCCCATGCTGCATCAATACACACCCCAAACCGACCCTTGAAGCATCACAATACACTACAAACCCCTCTGTGCCTTCTAGAAAGGTCAATACCGGTGCCGAAGTCAATCTTGATTTCAATTCCTGGAAGTTCTTCTCACAAGCGTCAGACCACTGGAACTTCACTGCTTTTTGAGTCAATTTAGTCAATGGGAGGTGAAGGTAGAGAATCCCTCCACAAACCTCCGATAATACCCATCTAGACCCAAGAAACTGCGAATCTCTGTCGGGGTCGTTGTCCTAGGCCAATCTTTCACCGCCGCGATCTTCTGAGGATCCACCTGAATCCTTTCTCTGGAAACAACATGACCCAAAAAGGTGACTAACTCCAGCCAAAATTCACATTTCAAAAATTTAGCATACAACTGGTGTTGATGAAGAGTCTGCAGAATTGCCCTGAGGTGATTAGCATGATCTTCCCGATTCCGCGAGTAGACAAGGATGTCATCAATAAAAACAATCACAAAGGAGTCTAGAAATGGCTTGAAAACCCGATTCATAAGATCCATGAAAGCTGCTGGAGCATTGGTCAGCCCAAAGGACATTACCACAAATTCAAAATGGCCATAACGAGTTCTGAAGGCGGTCTTAGGAATATCCTGCTCTCTGATCTTCAACTGGTGATACCCGGACCGTAAATCAATTTTAGAGAAGAACCTCGCACCTTGCAATTGATCGAACAAATCATCTATTCGAGGCAATGTATACTTGTTTTTGATAGTGACTTTGTTGAGCTGCCGATAATCGATAAACATTCGAAGCGACCCATCCTTCTTTCTGACTAAAAGAACTAGAGCGCCCCACGGCGACACACTCGGCCGAATGAACCCCTTTTCTAATAAATCCTTCAACTGCTCCTTTAACTCCTTCAACTCCGCTGGCGCCATTCTGTATGGTGGAATAGATATTGGCTGCGTATCTAGCAAAACATCAATTCCGAAATCGATCTCCCTATCTGGCGGAATCCCTGGAAGCTCGTCCGAAAATACTTTGAGACACTCATTCACAACTGGCACGGACTCGGGGGCAGACACTTATGAAGTGGCGTTCGCAACCCGGACCAAATGATAGACACACCCCTTTTTAATCATCTTTGAGGCCTTAAGGTATGAAATAAACCTACCTTTCAGCACCACACAATTTCCCTTCCCTTCAATAACCGGCTAATTATGAAACTCGAGCCTCATGACTCTGGTTCGGCAGTTGAGTTTAGCAAAGCACGAATAAAGTCAGTCAATTCCCATAATAACATCAAAATCTACCATCCCAAGCTCAATAAGATCGGCCGTGGTAACTCGACCACATAACGTGACAACACAATTCCTATAGACTCGCGCGGCTGTAATAGAATCAACAACCGGAGTCGATACAGAGAACGACTCATGAAGATGTTCGGGTTCTATCCCAAAACTTGAAGCCATAAACGGGGTAGCATAAGACAAAGAGGACCCCAGATCAATAAGAGCATGAACATCAAGTGCTTGAACAGTCAGAGTACCTGTAACAACATCTGGAGAAGCCTTCGCACTCTGGCGACCACTCAAAGCATAGAACCGGCTGGGACCACCTCTACCTCGAGCTCCACCCCTAATTGCACCACGCCCCGCTGGAGCTGGAGGACGCCTTGAAGATGTGGTGACTGAAGAACCAGATGACTAAGCAAATCCCCTACCCATGCCCTGACTGGGCGCACGACAATCCCGCTGAATATGATCTCTCACTCCACACCCGTAGCATACCAGGATATCCAGATAACAAGACTCGGTATGGAACCGCCCACACTTAGGGCACGGAGCCCTCCCCTGCTGCTGGATCCTCCCTCCTGGACGACCTGACTGATGGGGTCTCCTGCTGTCTGATCCTGATCCCCATCGACTGCTCTGTTGTAACGGTGCACTGATGGCGGTGCACTGGTTGAGGACTGTGCATAGGACTGGGATGGCCCTGATGGCCCTCTCCCCTGATTTGGACTCCCTCTTCCGGCTGAGCTCCCCGAGTGGCCCGCTGACCAGGCCCTGCTACTACTCTCCCTTTCTGCCCTTATCTTCAACTTCCTAGCCTCCGTAGCATGGGCGAATCCCACTATCTTACCGTAATTCATATCCGAGTGCAAGGCCGTTGTAGCCGCTTTATTCACAACCAAGGGACTGAGACCCTGAACAAACCGTCGAACTGGGGCATCCATAGTCGATATTAACTGAGGAGCATACTTCGACAACCTCATGAACTCCATGTGGTACTCCCACACACTCATATTACCCTGCTTGAGGACCTCAAACTCCATAGCACAGGCTGCCACAGTCTCGGCAGGCAAGAAGTAATCCATGAAAGCATCCACGAACTCGTCCCATCTAGCCGGAGGACTTCCCTCCCCACGGGAATCCTCGCACATCTCGAACCAGGAATATGATGCTCCCCTCAGCCTGTAAGAAGCTAACTCAACCCCCTCTGTCTCTGTAGCCTTCATCACCCGAAGATTCTTGTACATCTCATCCAGGAAATCCTGCAAATCGGCCTCTGGATCTGTGCCTGAGAACTCTGGAGGGGCCAACCGCAGAAACTGGTTGACTCTGGAGCTGGCGGAATCCCCCTGTTCGCTAGAGGATGTAGGGGCAGAATGAGATCTTTGGGCCTGAGCGGCCACCAACTGAGTCAACATATGAATAGCTCCTCTGAGGTCCCCATCGGAAGTACCGGGACCGGAATCTGGAACTGTAGAGGGGTCAGGAATATCAACGGGAGGGGTTGCAGCACCCTCCGCCGCAGCAGGAATAGGAACACTCTGATTTGTAATAAAAGGGCCAGGTAGATTCAAGGTCAGGGAGTCACTCTCACCCGCACCATCTGGTACAGAATTCACGGCCACACTTGGGGTGGCATTGGCCTCAAGGCCGAGTCGAGCTCTCTTCTGTGGTGCCACTACTGAAAATTTCGGAACAAAGCACGAATTAGACAAGGATATTTTCACTTCCCACTTCACCGCACGATATAGAATAACAATGAAAGGGTGATTTCCTAAATGTCCATGTAGCCCCCTAATTATAGATGTGGTCGACAACACACCGATAAGAAGGGCTCTACTAGACACGGCTCCGAGACATCCTAGGACGCTTTAAAAATCTTAGGCTCTGATACCAAGTTTGTCACGCCCCAAAAATCGAGGGACACGACCGGCGCTCAACCGGGTGGACCCCAGTCGAGCGGACCTGGAACTGCCTTCCCTAACCCACGCATCACCTCGTGATAACACTATCCATTCATGTAAAATAGTAATTAAGACTTAGCTTAAACTTATGATTTAAAACCATTTCCACATTTTTATCATTTCCAACATGTAGTACCAAGTGCTTACAAAATACATACAAAATATACTCACGTAGAACACGATTCTGAACCGTACAATAGCTACCCAAAATACATATGAACATTACCCATGTTTCTATCTACGGAGCCTCTATGAGTAAAAAAAGTTTAACAGTACTTGCCAGCGACAAGGCCCCGGCTATACCTTACAATACAAAATAGACCCAAAGAAGGCCACATATGGCCCCGAGAGGAAGTGGGGCTCACCAATTCAGCTGACGGAGTGTAGAGGAGGCACTACTGACGGTGGATTGAGTTAGCTGATGTAAGACCACCTACATTCATATAAGAAAATGTAGCGCCCCCGGCAAAAGGGATGTTAATACTGTGGAATAGTACTAGTATGTATGAACAAACTTTATCCCAAGTACAATCAAACAATACACAGATAAGAGACAGTAATAGAACCAACAATCATTGCGCATAGAAACAAACAACCAAAATCAACAAGTTTCACAATTCCCCCTTTTTCCTTTCCAACGCCACCATAATCAAGTATTTCATCAATTTTCATTTCAATAGTGATAATGATCACATTCCACCCTTATTACCTCGGCCACCCTTATCACCACAACCTACACCTTATTACTTCGTGTTGCAGCGCACAACCCGATCCCACCTGACAAATCATATTTCATAACGACAATCCCAAACAATTACATCACAAGAATCCTCCTTTCAAGGAGCACAAGTTCACATCAACAATTCGTTTATTTGGGCTCAAGGCACAATGATTCCCATTAAGGAGTAATACATTCCCATGTTTGGGCACATTAACATCCCTTCATAATCTCATATAACATAAGAGTGTGGCAATCACTAAGACAATCAATTCACATATTTTCATACGAGGTACACGTAACGTATGCTCGTCACAACAAGGGGATTCTACAAGGGTTAAAGTTAGCCATACATACCTCGAGTCGAATTTCCCTTTTAAATTCTATCACAATTCACCGGATCGTCCAACACCGTCAATTTATTCCACAACGTGACATATTTCACTTAGAATTAGGAACCTTGAATTCAATTGAGCATTTTATCAAACACTATGTGACCCCCCTTAGGTTACTAACCCCCTTTTTATGCATAATTACCCAAGTTCGTTTCCCCCATTACTAGGTTACCGAGTTACATTCACATGCATGCAAGGACTCATCTTTCATTTTCCAAAACCAACCCATGTGTGTTTTATTCCTATCCAAAATCTGAGAAATTGGGAAAGTAGAGTGAAGGCTTACCTCTAGAGCTAAGAAGATGACTGATTACTCGATAATATCCGGGCTTGAGTGGTTTTGGAAATCAAATTGGATGATGTTGAAACCTTCTCTCTCAAGAACTCTCCTTTCCTTCTCTCTATTTTGTTTAGAAGTCAGTTAAAATGAAGGGGAGGGGTGTTTTAATGAATTGGGGGTCGGGTTTAAAAATTAGAAAAATAGGAGCCCGATACCGAAAATGCGGTCAGGAATGCGATCGCATTCTTGACATGCGGTCCGCAAAGACGACCACAGAATAACCCTCTAAGTGGGCCAAAATTGAAAACAATTTGCCCAGGTATGCAACCACTATGCGGTCCGCATACACGTTATGCGATCGCATAGTGCGTCGCATAATCTCCCTCACAAAAATCAAAGGGCAAGAATGCGACAACTATGCGGTCCGCATACACGTTATGCGATCGCATAGTGCGTCGCATAATCTCCCTCACAAAAATCAAAGGGCAAGAATGCGACAACTATGCGGTCCGCAGAACTGAAATGCGATCGCATAGTTGTCCGCAAATTAGGCAGTGATTCTGCCCATGTATTCGACCACTATGCGGTCCGCATATACGTTATGCGCATAGTGCGTCGCATGACACCCAATTTCTGGAAAATTTATTCTTTCAAATTTCGGGGTACTTTTACACAAATAAGGTCTGTTTTAAGAGTTTCTACAGTTATAACCACTTTGGGACTTATTCGGGTGTTATTTTAAACAAGAACTTTTACGGGTGTTTACACTTAATAATGACGACCTAATCTCATCTCATACTTTGTGACTTCTGTCCATCCATTGTTGATTCACCTCAGTATTTATCTACAATATACCACTGATAAATTGAAACTTCTTACGTAATGCCTTGCCACTAGGTCTTACGTTGCATCAAGGAATATTCGAATTGATTTTCCTGATCCACATAGCGGCGATAATGTACTTCAATAACCGTATTCTATAGCATCCCAAGGTGATTCTCTTACGTGGGTATTTTAATCCCGTACAATTCATGAATCCCTTCTTCTTTTTTTCGTTCAAATCATTACTCAATCGAAGGCCTAAACGTCATCCTTTATCTACCACAATACACACTTATTCTACTATTAGGGAAGCATTCCATCTCTTCTAAATGCTACTTATTAATGGTAACTCTTTTGAGTTCATTCAGGCTATACTGAGCTTTCTATAACATAGAGAAGCCATCAGCTCCCTTGTTTTCATGGGTCTAATCCTAAGGACTTATCCATTCTCGTCACCTTCTCACTGCCCTTTCTTATCCTTACTCATGTCTTCCTAAGACCTTGTCTCTTTACCATACTTTAGCTTGCGACCTATACATATCTATTTATACTACTCGTAATCTTCCTTCAACTTTCTTGGATTTCCTTGTGTTATTTTAGAACAACAAGCGAGACATCATATCGTCTCTAACTCTTCTTTACTTTCTTAATTGGACCTCTCGATACCTAGAAATCATCGACTAGAAGATATGCCACTGATGATGCCTCTATGATTCTTGGATAGTGAATCCCCGCACTTCTAGCCTGTTATTTGAAGTAAAGACTATTCACAATCTTCTTCATTTGAGTATCTTGTATGTTGTTCACCTTTAGCTTACTACCTTAAAATCTTGCATCGTATCTTCCATTTCTTTCATTACCTCCCTTCCACATACGTATAATTCACGTCCATAACTTGAAGCTCTATTATAATACTTGCACCTTTGGTTGCATCCATAGTCCGGTGGGAGCTTCGTATTGACTTCTTATGAGGCTGGTACTTTTCTAACTTGCTTTATCGTATGTCCGTTATAGAATATGGTTGGTGTATTTTCTCTCTTGTACCTCTAATATTAAGGATGATCCTGCAATGTTCTCAATCACGAGGTCTATAATTTTCTGGGTGCAATCAGACTCTTGATTTACTTAGTTGATGTAACTTTTTAGTTTTCTCTTCCCTATGGTCAACCTTTATGTAGTCTTAAGCTATCTTCCAATCTGCCGCTCATGGTATTGCTTTATCCCTTCATGGGCGTTATGGAATATCCATGATATAATCTTCTAACAACTCAATCCTTTGACTATGCCCTGGGCTCAATTCTTTATTTAACTTTATCGGAGTCTTCTACGGCGGTATGAACGTCGATATGTATGTTGCATGAATAATACTCCAAAATCTTAAGTGTGTTCATAATGTAACTAACTCTGAATCATTGATCAAATAATTCCTTTCGTTCCATTTCAGCTTTCTTCAAACGTAAGCAATTGCTTTTCATGGTCTTTTCCTTTTTGGTGCCCTTTTGCATGCATACTTAGCTTATCTAAGTTCTCACGCATGCCGAAGTTTTTGTGCTACTCATATGGTCTCAAATTTTACTTTCGGTTTTACTGCTCGCTTATTGGCCATGGTAGGTGCCACTTTCCTTTGGAGTACTTCCAATGTTGTTGTGAGACTTTTGTTACACGACCATTTCCTCTTTAGGTCGTTGTGCTTAGGTTGAAGCCTTATTTCCTCAGCTAGTCTTTCGTTGTAGTACTTAGGAAGAACCATTGACTCTCGTAAAGATGTGAGCTTATTACGGACCTTTTGACGTCCTTCCTCGCCTATAATCATTTGTAGTTGCCTACCTCCGTGCCCTTGTGCTTGTAGGGTTGCTTCTGAACTGATATTTTGACTGTCTACCCAGCGACACTTTCTTTTATCCCCGTAACACTCATACGTACCTTTAACTACCCCGACTTCTATTTGAATATATCTCAAGTATTATAATGACATTACTGTGAGGCTGAATTCTCCATGTTGGGGTTTACTACATTTATCTTGCATGATCTGCTGATTTGTCTGTAACTTCTTATCTAGTCATGACTAGGCTCTTCCTGAATGAACTACTAACTACTCGTCGACCCATTCTCATATCTATATTCCATGTAATCTCTCTTAGGTTATTTCCTTTGTCTAACGTACCTCTTGCACTGGCTCCTTGTTTATCAATAACCTTCCGGGAAGGATCCCTTACTTCCTTTTTTTGATGTCATGCTTACATAACGTTTTGGAATCATAGCATATCTGTAGGATTCAGATTTTAATCGCATTCTTCCTGTATCATTCCATATTCCCCCTTTTAGGGGGGGGGGGGGGTACTAAGAGTTGGAGCTAAGACGACCTGCCTATAGATGTTTTCCTCTCCATTTTTGGCGTCTTTTCGCATCATCAGTGACCCTCACTCGCTTTGCGGTAAGCCTTATATACCAAGGATAACAAAATTCCTCACTCGCAATGGTGGCACTTAGTGTAACTGGCGCATATAGTCCTTTAAGCTTAACTTTGCTTACATTTCTTGCTTTAGGGAAGCATTTTCCTGAATTGCGTTTAAAGGTTATTCTTCAGTCGTCCATACTATTATCGCCGGAAGGCAACCTCTAAAATTCTCATAATGCCGACTATTATCAAATCACTCAGTCCCTAATTCATGTTTAGTTTATCTTTTTCACCAGCCCATAAAGGTTCTTATTACTATGGGGTTTAACTTTTCCTTCAGGTAGTCGTGTTGGAGTCACGAACTTATTTCTTGAAATGAGGATATGACTTTATGGCCTATAATCTTTTGTTTTCTCAAGGCCTATCATCTCTTGTCTTTTCCTTTACTTGACTATAGATTCTGTGATACTGTCATCTTTTTGATCTACCGTTGTCATCCATGTATCAAATCTTACTCATAATGCATCATTAACTCTCTCCTTATTTCTTGCTAACATTTATATCTATTACTTTATTCCAAAAACTTGAACAAGACATCGTTTTGCTTTTATCTCCCCTTGCTCCACCTACTAGATCTTCAGGTTGCCTAACATTCTTTCTCTACTAGGGATGGGAGCCATACCAAGGTAATATTTATCTCTTCGAGGCTTCCAGTGCCTATCATTGCAGTACTCAAATCTAGTTGTACTATCTTAGGGTGCACCGTCCGGGTGTCTCACAAGGAGATCTATTAGCACCTTTGTAATATCCTTTGAAAATGTCAACTAACGCAAACCGTCCATTCATCATTTTGGGTCACTCTAACCCCACCTAGATCCTACTAACCTATTCTTCTCTTAAACTATATCTGTTAGCTCCCATAGGGATTAACTGAGATAAGTGTGGCCGATTGTACGTACATCTATTACGGTAGAATGTAATTCAAAATGCTTATATCTCTATTCCTGAATGGTAAATAATGATAATCTTTATTAACTAGGTACCTCGTACCCTTCTTTACCTTTTTTCTTTTACTTATTGCCACTTGTGTCTAACTTTCAGTTTTGTTATTCCATTTTACCGTAAGAGTGAATAATTATTCTTTCCTAAAAGCTCCTTATCAAGAACCGCACACCTTTTAGAACACGCATGATCTGCTGAAGACCTCACATTTACTCATCATAAGAAAGATGTAGAATTGAGTTCCTCTAACTCAACACTTCCATAGTAAATTAAGACTCTAACTTAACACTGTTTTTCTGGATGTAGGCATCGTCTTAAGTGATGGCCCAAAAAGGGTCACCTTATAAATTAAGACTCCTTTCCAGGCTCATAGGCCTTAAAAAGACAAATTTTGATTACCACAATTTGCGTGTGCAGTCCGGGCATGAAACCAGAAAGGTTTTTATGTGAAAATATGAGAAATAGTAATTTTTAGAGTTAAAATTTGGGTTTAGTTGACTTTGGTGAACATTTTTAGTAAACGGACCCGAATCTCGGTTCTAACGATCCCGGGAGGTCCGCAGTAAAATATGGGACTTGGACGTATGCCCTGAATTGAATTTTGAGGCCCCTAGCCTGAGAAAATAAGTTTTGAAGAAAATTGTTTTGCTGGTTATTACAAGAAATAAAAAAATGAAATAATATGTGAAATTGTTAGTATCGGGCCTGTAATTTGATTCCGGAGCTTGGAACAAGTTTGTGATGATATTTAGATCCTATCTGTGAAATTTGATGAGAATCGGAGTTGGATTGACTTGATTGAGACATCCGGTGAAAAGTTAGGAATTTGAGTGTTCTTGATATAATCTTGTGTTTTGAGGTTAAATTTGTAGTTTTTGATGTTATTTTAATGATTTTTGCACGAGCAAGTCTGTATGATGTTTTTAGACTTGCATGCATGTTTGGTTTTGAGCCCTGAGGGCTCGACTGAGTTTTGGGTAGGCTACGAAGTGTCTAGACTTGGAGAAACATTTCACAGCAAAAATCCGATGTTGGCAGGCCTCTGATCTCGCATTTGCGAGATCAGACTTCGCAAATGCGATGTCCTGGGCTAGCCCCAAATCTCGCAAATGCGAGACCCTAGTCGCAAATGAGAGACTTCAATATGTCGCAAATGCGACAAAATTCATCGCATTTGCGATGAATACTCAGGTTCGAAGGGTTCACATATGCCAACCCTTGTTCGCAAATGCGATAACTGCAAGCTATTTATTGGTATTTTAGATGGGGTTTTCATCTCTTTTCCAATTCTCTCAAACCTTAAACCTCCATAGACGATTTTCCAAAGACCCAAACTTCTCCAAATCATTGGTAAGTGTTTTCTAACTAATTCCTTTCATTCCTTAACATTTTTTAACAAGATTTCAACTTAGAATCTAGAGTTTTCATGGTGAATTTTTTTGATTTTTGGGTAGAACCTATATGAAAATTGGGGATTTAGACCTCGAATTGAGGTCGGATTCCAAAACCAATTATATATCCGCGCTCGCGGGAGAATGGGTAAACGGGTTTTGGTCCGAACCTAGAGTTTAACCAAGCGGGCCCGGGTTCGATTTTTGTAATTTGATATGAAAACATAGGAAAGCCATAGTTTTTTAATAAAGTTGATTCCTTTAAGCAATATTTGATGTCATTGAACCAATTGTGATTAGATTCGAGCGGGTTAGAGGCAAATTCAAAAGGAAAAGTTGTGCTAGAATAGTGAATTTGAGGTAATTATTTGGTTTAACCTTGTGAATTTGAGGTAAGGGTTTGGTTTAACCTTGACTTGAGGGAAAAGGAATCCCCAACTTAATTGCTATGTGAATTTTCATGTGTGTGGTGTATAGGTGAGGTGACGAGTATCTATGCACCACCAATTTATTTGTTGGACATGATCATTTTCCCATTTCCAATTTATTTGATTCATGGATCAATTGTTTTATGCTCATTGATGTATCCATGACTATTTGGTTTAGTTAACTTGTTATTAAATATTGTTGAAGTATCTTGGAAGTGTTGGTTGTTCCCTTGGTTTCATTGTGATACATAAAGAGGATGAGCTGGTTGATTTTATTTTTATATATATATTCCGGTTGGTTTCATTGTGAAATGATAATTGATGAAGTTTATGAGTTGTACAGTCTTTTGTTTACAATTGTTGAGACAAAAATATTGCAAAAGGCTTTGACCTGAATTGTGAAAATTTTCATAAATAAGTGATATGATATGTCTGGTAGGATCGGGTTGCACACCTCCACAAGGAGTGATAAGGGTGGACAAGTGAGATCGGGTTGCACACCGCAACAGTGGCAATAAGGGTGATATATACAGGGAGGAGCAATAAGGGTAAACAGGTGGGAGCGGGTTGCACGCCGCAACAAGGAGCGATAAGGGAGGACTATGTTTTACTGATTTTTTTTAAAAAAAAAATATCTGAAAACTTATTGTTTTACTGTACTGCTTTCATATTTTGCACTTACATTTATTTTAAAGTCAAAATTCGAAAATTTGGAAACTTATGTGAGAATTGGTTATAGCTGAGACTTGGAAAAGGTGGTTGAGTTATTTTATTTTGTTGATACAGTTTATTGTTTCGTTTATTTTAGAATTTCCTTCTTGCCTTATTATATATTGTTAAGAGGTTATATTGTCAATGCCCCATCGTAGCCTCGTCACTACTTCGCCGAGGTTAGGCTCGACACTTACTCAGTACATGGGGTCGGTTGTACTGATACTACACTCTGCACTTTTGTGCAGATCCAGGTACTGGCCAAAGTTAGGTGAAAGTAGTAGCTGGCATTATTCGCACGAAGATACAAGGTAGATTTGCAGGCGTCCGCAGATTTCTGGAGTCTTCCCTTGACATTTATATTACTGTTTTACTTCTTTCAAAACAGATACATAATTCTTTCAGCCCAATTATTTGTAGCATTCTTAGTGGTTCATGAATTGTGACCAGACCCTGGGTAGTTATATAGTTAGCATTAGTTCGTGGTTCGTCTATTATTTCGAATATTATTCCTGATTGCATTTATTGGAAAGTATTAGAATTTGTGTTTATTTGGATCTGTTTATTCTTGTTTAAATAGAGTTAAAAGAAAATGATTAAATAAGTTCTAACATTGGCTTGCCAAGCAAGTGTGGTGTTAGGCGCCATCACGATCCTGAGGGTTGGGAATTTGGGTCGTGTCATCTTATTACGAATAAGATATAGTTAGGAAATTAAGTTCTTACAATTGAGCTCTATCACACGATCTAGAGTAAGAAGAAAGAGTGACAATCCTAAATAGGCGTCCTGATCATCCATATACTGGTGGACCGAGTCAATATCTACATTGATAACCACACTCTTCTTGCGCCCCCGAGCTGGTTCTGCTTTGTTTTGGGTGTCCTCGTTCTTCGAGGGCCTTATTCTTTTGTTATCCTTTTTTGGCTTTGATGCCGAAGATCCCACCTCCTCCCCAGGGGGCGACCTCATCTCAGAGAACTCACTGATACCTGCCACATAAGAGTTAAGTCATAGGAAGAAACTTAATAAAGAAAGAAATATTTAAACACGAACCGTGATGTTTTGCTTCCCACTTTCACTTTGACAAGTCTCGCCACTTGCGTTTGTCATATGCTGAAGTAGAGGCCAGTTTACGAACCTAGTCCTCGAGGTCGAGGACCGCATTGGGCATCCACGAGACCACTACAGAAAAGGAAATGGAATATTGTGCGAAGTTTAGTAAAAATCATGGAAAAAACCAAAGCAAAGAATTCCACTCAAATTCGAAGTTCCATTTTTTAGGGAATGGCAGGAACTCCTTGGGGATAACATCGACGGTCCTTGTCACGACCTAAACCGATTGGCCGCGATGGGCACCCAGTACCTTACTCAACCGAGTACCTACATAGCGTATTTTTCATATAATTCTATCATAGGTAATTGAGCCGGAAAGCTGTCGTGAGATAAAGAGAATACAACATGTGATGCCTACTTATACATAAGACATACAAACATATACGACTAATATAACCACTCGTACACTGAACATAGACAGACAAGGCCATACAATCTTTTACGTACATGACATCTCTTTACAAGCCTCTAAGAATACATAATCTTCATAAAGGCCGGGACAGAGTCCTGCCATACTAAACCATGCACGTTTAAATCATACTAACAAAACAAGCAACTCCGAAGCAAATGGAGCGCACCAACACCTTCCACTGAGCTGATAGCCTACTTGGAGGGCTCTCGACCTGTCTATTGTGACTTGAGGGCATGAAACACAGTGTCCCCAGGCAAACGGGACGTTAGCACGAATAATGTACTCGAGTATGTAAGGAACATGAATAAGTACATAAAATACATGGAAGAAATATAGAGTAAATGATTGAACTGATTGAACCTGTAAGTCTGGATAACTCTGTAAATCATGAAATAATTATAGTGTCATGCATATGCGTATGAATCTCATGTCGTGCATAGGTATGTTCATAACATCTTCAAGCCTCTCAGGGCATCCCATCATATCATCTCTGCCACTGTGGGCAAAGTCATCAACATATACCAGCTGATCAGGTGGTGGTGCGTATATAACTCCATAACCTTTTCCCATATCCCATATACATATAATATACATATATACGTGTATATAACGCCATCTTTTCATGGGTCAATGTGCATGTATAAATGCATGAAATGCATATGAAATACGTTAATAAAATCTCTCGGTACGTCATAAGACCATTATGTCTGTGATTTATTAGTCTTTACCAACTTACGTATTTTTGAGACACATGAACATATGATAGAATAATATGACACATGGGCAAATAAGAATATATACATCTCTAGAATTTCTACAAATAGAGTTGTAATGAGCCGACCAGTCGTTTTGAGCTCTAGCGCATCGTTCATCGGTTTGAAGTCTTGAGCAGCTTCATTTCAGGTGTTATGACTTATGTGTATGGTCGGAATTGATATTTGGGAGGTTCGGAGGCAAATTGAAAGGAAAATTCTTATTTCGGAAGCCTTAAGTTGGAAGAAACGATCTCGAGAATCGGGATCTGAAGGTTCCAACAGGTTCGTATGATGATTTTGGACTTGGGCGTATGTCTGGATCGGGTTTTGGATAACCCGGGAACGTTTCAACGTATATTGTGGAAGTCAGCATTTTTGAAGGAATTTCCTAAGTTTGGCTTGAAGCGCATTTCAGTTCAATTGATGTCTGTTTGGGATTCCGAGGTTAGGAATAGCTTTGTGTGGTGATTCTGGAGTTGGGAGCGCGATCGGAAGTGAATTCGGATGTCCGTAGGTTATTTTGAAGTCATTTGGCTAAAGATAGAAATTTGAAGGTTTTTGAAAAATCCGACCGGAAGTGGAAATTTTGATATCGGGGTCGGAATGCAATTCTGAAAGTTGGAGTAGGTCCGTAATGCCGAATATGACTTGTGTGCAAAATTGGGGTCAATCGGATGAGATTTGATAGGTTTCGGCATCAGATGTGGAAGTTGAAAATTTCAAAGTTCATAAAGTTTGAATTTTAGTGTGATTCGTGATTTCGGCGTTGTTTGATGTTGTTTGAGGCCTCGAGCAAGTCCGCATTATGTTTTGGAATAGGTTGGTGTAATTGGACGGGGTCCCGGGGGCCTCGGGTGGATTCCGGGTGGTTAACGGATCAATAGTTGAAGTTGAAGAAAGCTGAAGTTGCTGTCATCTGGTGTGACCGCACCTGCGAGGCCTTGGTCGCAGGTGCGGAGCCGCAAGTGCGGCTTCGGGCGCCGCAGGTGCAAGTTTTGGGCTGGAGCTGAGGAGGCCGCATGTGCGTGAGTTTGGGCGCACCTGCGAAAGCGCAGGTGCGATAAAGGGACCGCAGGTGCAGAAATGGCTGCCTGGGCATATTGTTTTTAAACGGAAAATTTGACATTTCTTCTCCTACTTTCATTTGGTATGGTCGTTTTTTAGGAGCTTCAAGGAGGGAATTTCGTCAAGGATCACTAGGTAAGTTGTTTCTACTTATTTCCAAGTTAAATACAAGGTTTATGCATGGATTAGAACATGAGAATTTGTATAAAATTAGGATTTTTGAAGAAAAAACTTGGTAATTTGGATTTTAGCCACGAACTGAGCATGAATATTTGAGTAAATTATTTATTTGAACTAGTAAAGCTACAGGTAGAGTTTATCTTCGAGAAATTTCGGAATCCGGACACGTGGGCTCGAGGGCACTTTGGTCAATTCCTTGAGTAGAGATAGGAGTTTATATAATTTGGATTGTTAACAAGTATTAGAGTATATTTTCATTACTTTGTCCGTTATTTGGTAGTTTTGGGGCGTTGTGCGTCCGTTGGAGTCGTCAGAAGGGCTGGGAAGCCGGTTATGGAATTTCGGAGCGAGGTAAGTCTCCTTTCTAACTTTGTGAGGGGGAATTGTCCCCATAGGTGAACTAAATGAAAATATGCTATTATTTGCGGGGGCAACGTACGCACGAGGTGACGGGAGTCCGTGCGTAGCTACTGTTATGCCATGTCCAGGTACTCTAGGGCCCAATAGTATGCCTTACTTGTTTACTTGTGGTTTTATCAATGATATTAGCCTGGTGATATTATTGAGTTAGTAATTGAATACTTAAAAAGGTCAGAGCTTACTTTCCTTAATCATTTAAGAAGAGAGTTTATTCTTCCTTGCGTAATTGTGTTCCGGACAGATCTGTAATAACTGAAAGCCTCGTCAAACGTGGCAAATGAATTTCCAGAAATGATTTAAATACTATCTCCAAGAGAATTTTACCATTTTCTTGAGAAGCTGTTTTCTTGATAAAATGCGAATTTGTTATGTGAATACGTGTACCTATGAACTGATAACAATACGATAGGGGTCAAATAATTACTAAAGAAAAAAAAAATCAAGAAACGTGCGGAAACAAAAAAAAGACGGAAAATTAAGGATAGATTGAATTCAGAATTCAAGAAGTCTATTCTTGAAGTTGAATCCAAACAACAACAATTAGCTAATGAAGAACTAATCGCCTTTGGTAGAGATTAAAGAACAAGAGGATAGATTGTGAAACCCGACCCTTTAGAATAACAAAAACAACAATAAGCCTAAACTTATCACCTTTCTTGAATACCTAGAAGTGATCTAAGATTTTGAAAGCATTTAATCTTACCACCTTAAGTCGAGTCTTGAAGGTTGAAGAATAAATCCAAGAATAACCACACACAAGAGTGCAAGAAAAAACTCACAATTTTTATTGATAATAGTCTGAGTCTAAAAGCAAGAAGATACCCCTTTATATAGGGAGGGGGTCACGAAATTCTACCTAAAAATTAAGGAAATAAAGTCCTAAACTACTTTGGACAACAAGTCCAACTACCATAGGAAAAGGTAAAACTCTAGGAAATAAAAACCAAGTCAATCTTGGAAAGTAATTCCAATAATCTTAGGAAAATAAAAACAAAACCTTAACTACCTAGGAAAGCATCAAATATGTCCTAACAAACTAGGAAATAAATAAGGAACTTTAACTCCTTGTCCTATGTCTTGGCCGCCCCCTCCTTGAGCTGATTTATGGTTATTTAGACGCCTAATTTAGGCCCTCTTTGACTGGTGCTTGGACCCCAATCTACCTCCTCTTGGATTTGGACTTGGACCATGAAATGAGTGTAGCACTTAGCTAAATCATCTCCATAATTCTTGAGTTGTTCTTCCACCATTAGTGCCTTCTTGATCTCCCATTGAAGCCCAACAACCTTGTCTTGCTTCTCCTTAGCTTGAGACCTTGTGAATGGCCTTCTTGGTGCTTCTAAAGCTTTATGCTTGTTCGTTGAGCTATCATGAACACCTGAGTCGCAGGTATGATTCGTGACCAGGTTAGCCTTATTATTATTATTATGTTGACCGCGTCGCATGATCGATTCGCGAACGAGGAAAATAAATGCATCTATGGTTCGAGTCGTTCGACCCTTGGCAGTGCATAATTTATTATTATTGGTCCGCGCCGTTCGACCCTCGGCATTTTTCTTGTGCATGATAAATGCTGCGTATTTCCTGTGATTTATACATGTTTATCGGCCTAAGGAGTTTTCAGTCGTTGTTAAAAATGAAGATGAATTGATGTGTAAAATGTGAAATAAGTTGATATTTCTAATCCCTGATTATTATTTGATTGTCTACGATACTCATGCTTAGTACCTCAGTATATTATATTGTATTGACCCTTAGAAAGTGTCTAATTCGACCTCTCGTCACTACCTCTCTGAGGTTAGGCGGGATACTTACTGAGTACACGTTGTTTTCGTACTCATACTACACTTGCTGTGCATTTTGTTGCACAGGTACCTTCATAGCAAAGTGGCTGAATTGGAGACTTAGACGGGCTGCATCATCCGGAGACTACCCGCAGCCGGCAGAGTCTTCCTCATATGTATTTGTACTTTATTTTAAAGTCCTTGTCCAATTTGTATCTCGGCCAAACATGTATAATTGTATAAATTCTTAGAAATTGCTCATGTACTTGTGACACCGGGTTATAGGATATGTTTGGGATGTGTCTTATTAAAATGGAAATATTGGACTGTTAATTTTCACCTAATGGATTTTATTTAATTGTTACGTGTTAAAGAGGAAGGAAATGATTTCGAAGACGTTAAAACGGGAATTTAACTCAACTATTAGATGATTGGCTTTCCTGACAGTGGTGTCCAGCGTCATCACGACCTTAAGGTTGTGACAACATGGTATCAGAGCACTAGGTTCCTTTAGGTCTCACGAGTCATGAGAAAGTCTAGTAGAGTCTTGCGGATCGGTATGGAGACGTCTGTACCTATCTTCGAGAGGCTACAGGGCCGTTAGGAGTACTTCCCATCTTAATTTCCTCATCGTGCAATTTGATTCCTTTAAGGCTTATGCCTATGTTCCTTCCTACTCAATCTTATACATCGCAAAGCCTATGAATCGAGGATTTGAGGAATTTTAATGATACTATGGATGCGGTGCGGGATGTTTCTCCCTGCGAAGTTGATTGAGGCTATTGTCGTTGCTTTGCAGAAGAGTAATATGTTGTTTTCAGCCAATAGCTGTGATTCTGAGAACTCTGAGGTTATGCTCAGGTTGTGATAATGCTTACGATTGGTTATCGCGAGATGTCGATATGGTGGTAGAATGCTTGCCCATATGTTGGGGTGATGAATGGTTTGAAGGGAGGTCTTCTCAGGGCGTGATTTCGAGATTTCAGTATTTTAGTTCCGGCGGAGGAAAAGCATTTGGACTATGGACGGTCTGGTTCAGATTGATAAAGTAGTAAGACTTGGTGTTATCAAGCAAGGTGGAGTTTTCATCTTTGATGTGGTATCGTTGTTTGATCGAATAGAATGTGTTAAGTTCGCCGGTGTTATAGCTCTTCGGGTTCATTGGGTCAGAGTGTTGTGAAGTAGTGTTGAAGAAGAGATTGTCAGAGATCGTGATGTGTAGTGGTTCAGAATTGAATAGTTATTTCTACTGAAGGCAGCTCTAGAAAGATGATCTTCGGAGAGTTTGAAGTCATGTTGATCTGCTGGTTTAAGAACTACAGAGAATGATATTGAATTGAGGCAATGGTTGGGCAACATACGATGAAGGAAGACATGTGAGAAGCGTCAGGTGGCGGCTAAATCTCAAAAATGCCAGGCATGAGAAACAGAAGTCGGGTAGTTGCTTAAAGGAATGATTTTAACTAAGTGGGAGAGTGGCAGTGTGGCATACGAGTTCAGTGGTAAGACGGCTGCCTATCTTGTGGAGAAGTTGGAGTGGTTTGAGAATTTAGTGGATGGTTATGATTTCCTCATCGTGCGATTTGATTCCTTTAAGGCTTATGCCTATGTTCCTTCGTACTCAATCTTATACGTCGCAAAGCGCTTACTATGAATCGAGGATTTGAGGAATTTTAATGATACTATGAATGTGGTGCGGGATGTTTCTCCCTGCGAAGTTGAGGCTATTGTCGTTGCTCTACAGAAGAGTAATATGTTATTTTCAGCCAGTAGCTGTGATATTGAGAACTCTGAGGTTATTCTCAGGTTGTGATGATTCTTACGATTGGTTATCGCGCGATGTCGATATGGTGGTAGAATGCTTGCCCATATGTTGGGGTGATGAATGGTTTGAAGGGAGGTCTTCTCAAGGCGTGATTTTGAGATTTCAGTATTTTAGTTCCGGTGGAGGAAAAGCATTTGGACTGTGGATGGTCCAGTTCGGAATGATAAAGTAGTAAGACTTGGTGTTATCAAGCAAGGTGGAGTTTTCATTTGTGATGTGGTATCGTTGTTTGATCGAATAGAATGTGTTAAGTTCGTCGGTGTTATAACTCTTCGGTTGCATTGGGTCAGAGTGTTGTGAAGTAGTGTTGAAGAAGCGGTTGTCAGAGATCGTGATGTGTAGTGGTTCAGAATTGAATAGTTATTTCTACTGAAGGCAGCTCAAGAAAGATGATCTTCGAAGAGTTTGAAGTCGTGGTGATCTGCCGGTTTAAGAACTATTGAGAATGATATTGAATTGAGGCAATGATTGGGCAGCATACGATGAAGGAAGACATGTGAGAAGCGTTAGGTGGCGGCTAAATCTCAAATATTCCAGGCATGAGAGACAGAAGTCGGGTAGTTTCTTAAAGGAATGAGTTTAACTAAGTGGGAGAGTGGCAGTGTAGCATAACGAGTTCAGTGGTAAGACGACTGCCTATCTTGAGGAGAAGTTGGAGTGATTTGAGAATTTAGTGGATGGTTATTAGATCCACGAGCTTAAACTGAAATGTTGGTTATTCGGCGGAAGGTTGAATACGACAGAGAGGAGTGGTTAGGGATGAAGAAGGATGCAATATGGCGGTGAGCTTGAAGATGTTGTGACGCATTTAGTTGATATCCATGTGAAGCGGACGGACTGGTAAAGTTGGTGAATGAGAACATGCTTAGGATGGAGTATTGATGTCGTAGAGATGGTGCAGTACAACTCGTTGGGAGGTGTCAGTTGGTGATTTACACAAGTGGGTTGTCTCCTGTGAGTAGGTTAGCGGTTGTGTGGTTGGCCAGTTTTTGCGAGGGATCCTAGTGGCTATTCGGTAGGAGGCAGAATGTGTGAATGGTGCTTGAGAATTTGAGTATTTGGGGAATGCTAACAGGAGAGTTCGGAAGAATTGGTCGGATTGGTTGGGAAAAATCATGTCAACAAAGGAGAAAGGATCTCAGCAGGGTCTAGAGTGGCGCAAAAGTAGCTTCGGGCTAAGTGGGGGAGTCCCACCACCTGCAGTTGGGTTGTAGGATTGTGTTCTCATGGGGTTGCGGATTTTTGGCGTATTGGAAAGTTATTACAGCTAAGGGAAAGGAGTAAAATGGTGATTGTGCGTGAGATTTGATGATGTGTGCAAACGTTGGCCTTGTTGGACCAAGGTTTGGCTTTGAAAGATTCAGAATTTATGCTTAAGGCATAGGCGAGTTGTAAGGGTAGTGACTCAGTCACGTACTTCATTGAAAATGGTGTTTATGTGCTAGGAGAGCCTTGGAGTTGATTGTATTTGGGGCCAGTCAGAGTGGGTGACTCTTGATAGCGGTCCTAGTGAATCCAAAAGTTAAGAATGCAGTATTTAAGGGTTAAAGGCAGCAGTATGGTTAAGAATCGAGCTTTTGCAGTATAATTTCTGAGAAGAAGGAACATGGTTGGAGTGTTCTATGCTATTTTCAGCATGCAGGATAGTATTGGAGGAGTGGGATAAATAAACTCCGGGTTGTAAAAAGATTATGGTGAGACGGGTTGCGGGATTTAGGCAGCATGGTCTCGTGAATCAAGATCACTCGGGATGAGTGAGGGTTGAGTTTGCTATGAGTTGAAGGAAGTTACTATTATCTCTGAGGCAATTAAAGATGATTAAAAGAAGATAGATTGGTTAGCCATGGTTGAAATGGCACATGTACGGCAGTGATCAGTTCCTTCGGTGTGATTAAGTATGTGTATGGTTTGTGCAGATGTGTGTGGGGCTTGTTGGCCGTCGTAATAGATTTCATTTGGAAGCATTCAAGTGCTATGGCCTGTCAGGTGTAGGCGGATCCCGGAAGGTTTATGGTGGTTCATACCACTACTTAAGGATTTGCATGTATTGTGACTGTGAGAATTCACTTGTGTGTTGTTATGGTTCTCATGAATTGAGGTAAGTAAATGGATTCTATATGTTGAAGTGTTCACTCTATTAGTGATTCAGGAGTTATGATGGAATTCCTATGCTATTCCATATTGGCATGTTAGGTGCAATAAGCAATGTGTAACTGGAAGTAAGAATCGGGATTGCGGTTCGGTGTTAACAAGGATGTCATGAGCATGGAGAAGCAAGAAAAAGTGATTTGAAAGTTCAAAGTAAGCTGGTGTTACCTTCAGTGTCACCTGAGATCGATATTCGGCGAAAGAGGCTTTGTACCCTGGTCATGGGTTCTTAATGTGTTTAGTAGCATTAGTGTGGTCGGTGGCATAGAGGTGCAGACTTGTTACCTCGTGGTAGGTCGTGGGAGCGTGACCACAGGAAGATTGTATAAGTGTGACATGTAGTCACTTAATCGATCAAAGATTCAGACTGAGTATGAAGAGATGTAATATTGCTTATTGAGAATTCATGCCTGGAAGGTGTTCAATACAACTTTATTGCAGAATTTCGGAGTGGTTGTCCCGGCTATGATGGTTGTTCTTGCGTATTATGAGAAGAAATGGGTTATTATGGACCCGGGTAAGGCTATCAGCCTAGTGCAGTGTGAGCGAAATCGGCTTGAAGTGTGTGAATGGATTTAAACAAGATGGTGGGCTTCATGCGAGTCAGATGTGTTCATTTCAGTATAGCGCTCGGCAGAGAAGGGGTGTTGGAATATCAAATGTTGTTCCGTCTTCGTCAAATTCATGTGTTATTATGATTGTGCCGTGTGAGTTGTGAAACGGCTTGATAATTCCTTATGTGTTGAGGTTCCGCGTAGTGATGAGGTTATGTGAGCAGGATGGCTCTTGAGATTCAGATTATATATCGCACCTCAGTTGTGCTTGAGTTTTATAGCATATGGCTCTATTAGTCTCCCTAGAATGGTGTTCTGCACATAGCGTGCTTGTGACCAGTATTCAGTAATTTGTAATAGTGAGCAATTCAGCTCCGTGTGTATATCCTTATGTGAATTTTATGATTTGGATCTATAATAATCCTTCTTGTGTTTTTCCTCTCATACTCTGAGGAAAGTTCATATTTGTAGCGTGAGTCGAGTAGTCCCTTCCTGAGTCATTTTCTTATGTGTCATGTTCGAATTGTGGCCTATTGGCGCATTGTGACATCGTGTGAGACGGTTGATCATGTCTGGGTGGTTGGTTGTCTGAGCAGTTCATGCTGGGTGGGACGAGATTTATAAATATGGGATCAGTGCTATAAGATTATGTGAAGTATGTTATAGGGCAATTGCCAGTATTTGGTTAGTAATGAGGTGATGATTTTAGTAAAAAAGGAGAGATTCAATGTTTGGTTAACTCTGCAGTTGGTTAGAATTTCTGCACATCTCCTCCATGTGGTGGTATCGTCAGCATTATAGCAGGATGCATATATATATATATATATATATATATATATATATATATATATATATATATATATATATCATAAGGTGCATTTGGAGCTTCGGAGTTGTGGAATTTTGGCTATTAAGGTTCAGGGAGTGTCATTGTGGTTGGATGATGAGATATGCGGTGTATGGCGCTAAATTCAGCAAAAGTATGCAGTCATGTTTTGGTATCTCGTGTGGTAGTTGATATGGTGATCACATATTGGAAACAGGCCTGACAAAGAAATTTCAAGTGTTGGAACTAGGTTTTGAGCTTATTGCATGGATAGAAGAGGATATCTTCAGATTTGATCAAGCTAATGTGCTCAACTGGGTTGTGGTGGCACGACAGGTGCTCGAGGTGTTAAACAGTGATTTCAAATAACCCCGGAGTAGTTCTTGACACGTTCGAGGACGAACGTCTGTTTAAGTGGGGGAGAATGTAACGATCAGACCGGTCATTTTGAGCTCTAGCGCGTCGTTCAGTGGTTTGAAGTCATGAGCAGCTTCATTTCAGGTTTTATGACTTGTGCGTATAGTCGGAATTCAAACTCGGGAGGTTCGGAGGCAAATTGAAAGAAACTTTCTTATTTCAGAAGCCTTAAGTTGGAAGAATTGACTAAGATTGGAATTTGAAGTAAACGACCTCGGAAGCAGGATCTGAAGATTCCAACAGGTTCGTATGATTATTTTAGACTTGGGCGTATGTCCGGATCAGGTTTTGGATAACCCGAGAACGTTTCGGCGTATACTGTTGAAGTCAGCATTTTTGAAGGAATTTCCAAAGTTTGGCTTGAAGCGCATTTCAGTGATATTGATGTCCGTTTGGGATTTCGAGGCTTGGAATAGCTTCGTATGGATATTCTAGAGTTAGGAGCGCGATCGGAAGTGAATTCGGATGTCCGTAAGTTATTTTGAAGTCATTTGGCTAAAGATAGAAATTTGAAGGTTTTTGAGAAATCCGACCGGAAGTGGAAATTTTGATATCGGGGTCGGAATGCTATACCGAAAGTTGGAGCAGGTCCGTAATACCGAATATGACTTTTTGTGCAAAATTTGGGGTTAATCGGATGTGATTTGATAGGTTTCGACATCGGATGTGGAAGTTGGAAATTTCAAAGTTCATAAAGTTTGAATTTTAGTGTGATTCGTGATTTCGGCATTGTTTGATGTGTTTTGAGGCCTCGAGCAAGTTCGCATTATGTTTTGGAATAGGTTGGTGTAATTGGACGGGGTACGGGGGCCTCGGGTGGATTCCGGGTGGTTAACGGATCAATATTTGAAGTTGAAGAAAGCTGAAGTTGCTGTCATCTAGTGTGATCGCACCTGCGAAGCTTTGGCCGCAGGTGCGGCTTTGGGCGCCGCAAGTGTGAGTTTTGGGATGGAGCTGAGAAGGCCGCAGGTGCGGGAGTTTGGGCGCACTTGCGGAAGCACAGGTGCGATAAGGGGACCGATTTGACATTTCTTCTTCTACTTTCATTTGGTATGGGCGATTTTGAGGAGCTTCAAGGAGGGAATTTCGTCAAGGAGCACAAGGTAAGTTGTTTCTACTTATATCCAAGTTAAATACAAGGTTTAGGCATGGATTCGAACATGAGAATTTGTATAAAATTAGGATTTTTGAAGAAAACCTAGAAAATTTGGTAATTTGGATTTCAACCACGAATTGAGCATGAATATTTGTGTAAATTGTATACTTGAACTAGTAAAGTTATGGGTAGAGTTTCTCTTCGAGAAATTTAGGAATCCAGACACGTGGGCCCGAGGGCATTTTGGTCAATTCCTTGAGCGGAGATAGGAGTTTATATAATTTGGATTGTTAACAAGTATTAGAGTATATTTTCATTTCTTTGCCCGTTATTTGGTAGTTTTGGAGCGTTGTGCATCCATTGGAGTCGTCGTAAGGGCTGGGAAGCCGGTTATGGAATTTCAGAGCGAGGTAAGTCTCCTTTCTAACTTTGTGAGGGGGAATTGTCCCCATAGGTGAACTAAATGAAAATATGCTATTTTGCGAGGGCTACGTACGCACGAGGTGACGTGAGTCCGTGCGTAGCTACTGTTATACCATGTCCGGATAGTCTAGGACCCACTAGCATGCTTTACTTGTTGTACTTGTGGTTATATCAATGATATTAGCCTGGTGATATTATCGAGTTAGTAATTGAATACTTAAAAAGGTCAGAGCTTACTTTCCTTAATTATTTAAGAAGAGAGTTTATTCTTCCTTGCGTAATTGTGTTCCGGACAGATTTGTAATATTTGAAAGCCTCGTCAAACGTGGTAAATGAATTTCCAGAAATGATTTAAATACTATCTCCAAGAGAATTTTACCATTTTCTTGAGAAGCTGTTTTCTTGATAAAATGCATATTTATTATGTGAATACGTGTACCTATGAGCACCTGAGTCGCAGGTATGATTCGCGAGCATGTTAGCCTTATTATTATTATGTTGACCGCGTCGCATGATCGATTCGCGAGCGGGGAAAATAGATGCATCTATGGTTCGAGCAGTTCGACCCTCGGCAGTGCACAGTTTATTATTGTTAGTCTGCGCCGTTTGACCCACGACATTTTTCTTGCGCATGATAAATGCTACATATATCCTGTGATTTATACATGTTTATCGGCCTAAGGAGTTTTCAATCGTTGTTAAAAATGAAGATGAATTGATGTGTAAAATGTGAAATAAGTTAATATTTCTTATCCCTGATTATTATTTGATTGTCTATGATACTCATGCTTAGTACCTCACTATATTACATAGTATTGACCCCTAGCAAGTGTCTAATTCGACCTCTCTTCACTACCTCTCTGAGGTTAGGCGGGATACTTACTGAGTACACGTTGTTTTCGTACTCATACTACACTTGCTGTGCATTTTGTGTTGCACAGGTACCTTCATAGCAAAGTGGCTGACTTGGAGACTTAGACGGGCAGCATCATCTGGAGACGATCCGCAGCCGGCAGAGTCTTCCTCATATGTATTTGTACTTTATTTTAAAGTCCTTGTCCTATTTGTATCTCGGACAAGCTTGTATAATTATAAAATTTTTAGAAATTGCTCATGTACTCGTAACACCGGGTTCTGAGATATGTTTGGGATGTGTCGTATTAAAATGGAAATATTGGACTGTTAATTTTCGCCTAATGGATATTATTTAATTGTTACGTGTTAAAGAGGAAGGAAATGATTTCGAAGACGTTAAAACAGGAATTTAACTCAACTATTAGATGATTGGCTTGCCTGACAGTGGTGTCCAGCGCCATCACGACCTTAATAGATTTTGGGTCGTGACAAGAGTAATTTATGGAAGTTGTGCATTTGATCTTTTCTCTTGTTTTGTATAGATCGTGCCAAAAGAAAGAAGGAATAGCCTTAACATACATGGAGTAGGGGAAAATCCGTATAATATTCTTGGAAATATGTGTCGTGCTCCCTTAGAGTTTGTAAATTAGGTTGCCATAGCTTTGTAAAGGTTCACATGAATTCTTTGTAATCCACGTTGCAATAGCTATCTGTGGTGTCATCACCTTAATGCAAACATTTTCCATTCTCTTTAATGATGTAGGGAGTTATTTTGCTCTCTGAAGGATTCATTTTCACCAGCTACTCTTTAGTTCTTGATCTTTTGATATTAGGAAATGAAATATAACACTAGTGTAGGAAAGCTTGTATAGTGGGTGTGGCCTACTTATATTATGAGTAATGTCACATAATCTACTAAATTTTTCCACCTTTTAAGTATTATGTAAGAGTCACAATGTTAAATTATTGGGCTGCCACGGTTTTTTTTTTTGTAGTTCAAGCTTTATCCAAATCACCATTTATTTAGTCACTAATCTTATGATTAATTTGATAATGTCCCACTATCCAATAATTAACCAATTACTCACATAATGAAGAATTAACCCACATTACTCAAAGTACTACTTATTTTTAACACACCTTATACATTTACTATCATGGCCATGTGATACCTTTATGGTACTAGTCAATAAATATCGGGTATTAATGCTCGGCCCGAGTTTTATCCAATATGCCAAACTTGGACGAAAATTCATTTTTCTTTGACTTATTTACCCTCTGACCTTCACGAATTTACTAATTACTTGTTTGTAATAGCATAATCCTTAGAATCTCCAAATAAGCAAATTCAACGTACAATACTACAGGGTGAAAAATCATCGTAATTTAATACTGCGTAGCGTAACATCATCGTAATACAGTACTGCAAGGCGTAACATCACCGTAATGTAGTACTGCAAGGCGTAACATCATTGTAATATAATACTCCGGGACGTAATATCAACGTAATATTGCGGGGCGTAACAGTCCTCACCTGGATGAATCGGCTCATCCAACCTCGATCCTTGTCTTCGTTGTTACTGGCAAAGAAGGACTTGGTCATTCGGTGTTGAAGTATGATCAAACCTCGAAAAAGTTGGGGTCGATATAATCAGATGAGGTGGCTGAGGGTAAACTCGAGCCTAGTCTTCTCAACGAAGAACCTTATCATTATTACTATCTGGCCCAGGGTCGCTTGATATCTTCGGTAGAATTCAAGCACGAGCGGATCAAGGAGACCCAACATAAAGGGATACATATACACACTCAAGAACCCCTCTACGTAGGTTGGGATGTCCTCCTCGCGAGAAGGTAATTACAACACGACCTTCTCTTCCCATCAACACACTCTTTTCTCATAACATGAACATGTTTCTTCGAAATTGAGCTTATGTATCTCGATGCATGCTCACGACAGCCGGGGACGTCGGGAGGGTTCTCGATGGTAAAGTCCTTTTGTAAGGAACAATTTCTCAGTACGATCTCATGAAGCGCCAGCGGTTTACCGCCTGCCGGACGGGAAATAGAAGAGGAGGTTCCTTCTTTCTGAGGAACAGATTTGGAAGTTTTTGTTTACCTCAAAAATAGTGTTAACAATTATATTTAAATTGTGGTTCTAATAATATGTGATTTATTCCAATACTAGTTAATAATCAGGAAATATTAATAGCAAGTAAGAAGAATGTGATAACAACCAAACCAATGTTGTCAAAGGACTGGGGGCCTCTAGCTCGATAGCCTCAGGGGTCTCGGAGTCGGTCGATAGCAGTAAATTATGAACAATAAATGAAGAAAAATAAATGAAGAAAAATAAAGCTGAGGAATAATGTGGAGCACATTAAACGAGAAAAGCAGAGTAGAATGTTCTATTTTCACTGAATGATGCCCTTACAAAATGATTGGGGTCCCCTTTATATAGGAGGGGAAAACCCTAACATGGTACATTTCTAATAATGACAAATATTATTATTGGTACAATTGTATAATGTCCTAGTACGAATTTGTACTAACTCTTACAAATCTTATCTGCCCTAACCACGTGTCCTTGGGATATTCCCGCTTTTTTTTACTGTCATTGATTTTGCACTGCCTCGAGGTAGGCCATGTCGGACCTTCGGTGTGATCTCTCGATGTGTGCATTCTGAGATCGAGCTTGATACTTTATTCGAGCCTTCCGAGCTCGAGCTCGACGTAGCAAAACTTCGAAATCGGACTCCCCCGATTTTGGTTGTATACAGATGGTCTCCGCATTTTTTAGAATGGAATGATAAGAAACGAACTTGAATTCTTGACCTTTCGATATCCCCATCATGATGCCATTCACATGAGGTCAGTGATTGGTGTGATGGAAAGGTCGTGCAAAGGTCATGTCTGCACAGTTCTCCAAAAACCCATAAATCGATAACAGCTATTGGCCGCCCTTTTAGTTTCTCCAACACGCTTAGAAGACCCCTATAAATACTCCAATCATTCACTTTTTATACTTTTACTTTCTACAACATCTTCAAATCTTCACTAACTTTTCTCTGCACTCACCGTTTCTTTGTGTTCATTTCTTAACCAGTCTCTTATTCTTATTTTCAAATTCCACAACAAACATGGCAAAAACTTCTAAGACAGTTCCCCAAAAGGAGAAATTCCCTTCATCATCACGCTCGTCCAAGAACAAAACGGTAGTACCTCCTTGTGTTGAGGAGTGTACCCCTGGGGCATTGTGAAACATCTTCTGATTTTGAGGTCGAAAAACCTTCCTCGATCACGGGACGATGTGAACCCATGTCTCGATATATCAGTCTGATAACCGAGACCGAAAAAGTGAAGGTTGATTGCCGTTTGGGGGATGCGGTACAAGTGGAGATCCCTTCACCTGAAGAGGACATAACCACTTACAAAGTCGATTTCCTCAGCGTATACACATACCCATTCACCTTAGGTCCCGTAGAACCTTCTTTGCCGCCGATAGATCCAGTGATCCTCGATTTTTGTCTACAATATCGGGTGACGCTTGGCCAAATCTATCCTTCCTTCTAGCGAATTATTTACCTAATTAGGTATTTTTCGAACATGGTCGAGGGGATGCCTTTTTTCCTCGACCATCTGATTAGACTGTATAGCCCTCATCTCTACCGATGTGGCCTGATTAAACTACAATGTCAATATTTGAACTCCTTCTTCGCTAGCATCGACGAAGATAAGGACCGAGGTTGGACCTCTGACCTGATTCTTGCAGAGAAGTTACCATTCCCTGAAGAATGGAATATGAATTGTAAGTGTCGACTCATCGAACATGTTTCGTTAATTAAATGTTTTCTCTTCCTTTTGAACTAACTCCGTTCCGATTATGCAACCGTCAAGTGGTACCCTAGTGCGGTCAAGGACCTCCTGGGCTGGGTTCGACAACTAGATTCCACCTCCACATATGCTGAGCGCGTCTGGCGCGACTTGGCTAGAGGCCGATGGGGGGCCTAAAACCATTATGAGTTTTTATTATTGTCGTATTTTAATTCCTTAGTGAAAATATCTCTTGATGGTACACTTAACCTTTGTGCTTATGCAGGCCTTGGAGAAGCTGTTTCAATGAGGCCACCCCCACCTAGCGAGGTAGATACCCCAAAACCTGCCAAGGATAAGAAGAGAAAGAAGGAGATGCCGACGGATTCCCCGAAACCAAAAAAGGCCAAAGCTCGAAAGTCTAAGGCCGATACAGTGGCCTTAACTCCGGAAGCTACCGAGAGCCTCCGTGCCGAGGACGAAGAGGATGATTGTTGCCCGTTAGTGATTAAGGGAAGAGAAAGAACTGATGCTTCAGAGGCCACCGAGCCGAAGACTACTGCACTAAAGGTTGCCTCGAATGGAGGAGATTCCTGAAGGGAGCTCGGAAAAAGTCCTCAAGCCGACTGATAACCAAGGCAACTTGTGCTAAAAAGTACTCAGTCGAATAGCATGAAAAAACCAACCCCGAAGCTCCTCGAAGGAAGGAGAAAGCCTCGATTGATCTACTCAGGGTGATCGACGTAGGTGACTCTCCACAAGGCTCGTCCTTTTCTGAAGGGAAGACACGGGATGCCCAGGACATGAAGAATCATGAAGCGGGGCATGCCACATGGAGCATGATATCTTCGAAGAATGCCTTGTTGGGATTGAGAAGGGCCCTGACCTCGATGCTTCATTTATCTTCGAAGAGGCTAATAAGCTTCAAAAGCAGGTATACTTTGTTATTAAAAGATTATGTTTGGTATTTGATTTGTGACTATCTAACTTCCTTTCTTTTTGACCAGGCTGTGATGCTCTACGATCAGGCTTTCTCCAAGTCTCGCTGAGCTTGCCCGATGTGAAGATGATCTTAGGAAGCTCATGCTGGAACATGATGACATCAAGGGGGAACTTAACAAAATTCGAGCCCGTTCAGAGAAGGCATCTCGAGAGCGGGCTGATTTCATCGAGCAGGTAACATAGCCTTTGGGGGCTTAATTTACACTTACTCATTTTAGTGTTTTAATTTCTCAATTCAACTCTTGCAGCTCAAGCAGAAGGATGACCTGGGGGGCAACTTCGGGAGGAGCTTAGGGTCAAAGATACTGAGATCCTTGGGTTGAAGCAGCGTATGGATGAGTTAGCCTTCGAGAAGGGCACTCTTCGAGAGAACTTACCTCGACTGAGCATCAACTTCAAGGTGCAAAGGGAGAAAGCCGTAAATATAAGGAGCTTCATGCTGAATCGGCTGCTAAGTTCTCCAAAATCAAGTCTGAAGCTGATGCACTCATGTCCTCGTATCGGATTGACGCTGCTACTGCAAATGCTCGAGATAAGAAAGTATTTGTTGAAGCCGAGCTCAGGCTAACTCGTTCCCTTGACCATGCTTGATTGGAATCTCGAAGTAAATCTCTCTAGGATATACAAGCCAAAGGTTTCGATCTCTCCGGCGAGATCGAGAAAGTGAAGGCCTTAGAAGAAAAATCAGTTGCAGTGCTCACTCCCAACGAGGATTCCATTAGTGGCTCAGAGATTGGTGAAGACGAAGACGAAGTCCCCGAGAGGGAAGAGGAAATCGATGATCAGGGTGCCGAGGGTCAAGCCGTCGAGAGTGCGGCTCTTGAGGGAACTTCCTCAGATCGAGTGACCTCGACAGTAGATTAGGCTTCTTTTGTTTTCCTTCTGTTTTGAAAGGGCTCCGTGCGGGAGCTTTGTAAATATACTTTTGTGAACATCATCTGAATATGAAAGAATCCTTTTGTTTCGTCTTTGTGTTAATTTCCATCTTTCCTTTGCCTTTGCTTTTAAGATTTGACGTTGTTAATGATCAGTCCGATGTATTGGACTTAGAATATAAAACCCTTAGGTTTTGTGTTGTACAACGATCGCTAATAGGCGATCAGTTAGGGTCCGATCTTCGAGCTAAGCTCTATCTCGAGACTTTCGAGTCCGAACTAGGTGAGTTTTCGAGCACAAGGTGCTTCGGCCTTTAAGTTCTTTAGGTATCGACCCTTAGGTTTTAAAACATCGGCCCTTAGGCTCTTTTTACTTTGGACCTTAAGCTCTTTTGATTGGCCCTTAGGCTCTTTTTAGATTGGGTCAATCCGACCTTAAAACAACTACAACTTCCGCCTTTCTGGATAAAGACTTTTAAAAATTGTGTTATGCCTTGGCATGTTTATATATTAGTCCGACTTTTTGACGATTCGATTGATTGGAACCTCGATTGCAATTCCATATGCGATGATAATTGAGTACCCCATGAGGTTCTCTCGAAGGCTAATTTTTTCGAAGCCTTCACATTGTTCGGAGCTGATATTATCGAAGCCCCTTTGTTTATGTCGAGGGTAGTCTGATTTAACCAGTTTTTTGAAGTATTTGAAGGCCTTTTGTTTTATGGCGAAAGTCGGACGTCTTCAAGCCACATTATTTCGGCCATAGCCTTTTCATATGACCGTAGTCTTTTATATGGCATCAGCCTTTTAGTTCCCGAGATGGCCTTGCGCATAATATGGAGGGTATGCCCTTTGAAAGGTCTTATAAGTTCGAGTATATGGACTTGGCCTTAATAGCAAGGGGATGCCTCTGTTAAGGTCTTATAAGTTCAAGTATGCCTCACTGAGGTCTTATAAGTTTGATTGTGCCCCATTGGGTCTTACAAGTTTGATTTTGCATATGTGCTCAAGTTTTAGATGGCTCGATATGTTGACTATCGAGGACAGTCCCCGAGTGTTCGGGTGTATTTTTCCCTTGAGTTGTTTAATGGAAATATTGCACTTCTTTGAGGCACAAAGTGTTTTGATATAATAAGAATGCTTCTTCAAATGATCGATACATGCGTACATGTTTTTGCCATCTGGGACTCGATTATTCTATATGGACATGGTTCATTTGACCTTTTGGCCCATTAAAACATTCTCCCATGTAGGTCCTCTTTGGCATACCTTGCTTTCTTCGAAAAACGTAACCTCCGAGGGTAATGCCCCCAGTATTCGAGGTTGATAGAAAAGAAGCCTTGAATACTTTTTGAGTTTTCCTTAGGTAGCATATAGGTGTTGCCTCGTTAAAAACCTTGCCGGTAAAACCCATAAGGGATAAAACCCGATCTATAGGGAAAAGAGTGCAACGCATGCTTAAAACCCAAGGTCTTCGAGCTGAAGGGTGTTTCGATTCCTCCAATCGAACACCTGCAAAAAGTCAGTATGAAATATAAATAAAGAGGAGAAGGTTATACCTTAGCAATAATAGCGTTTGAGCAGTGATATATTCCAATTGTTTGGTAGCTACGCCTTCCATAGTGCTAAGCTTGTAGGATCCTTTGCCTACTACTCCGAGAACACGGTACGGGGCTTCCTAACTAGGTCCTAGCTTCCCTTCATTCGGATTTCGATTGTTGAGGGTGACTTTCCTTAGAACCAAGTCACGACTCCGAAGTATCGAAGGTTTGTTCTTCTCTTGTAGTACTTTTCGATCCTTTATTTTTGAGCGGCCATTCAAACCAGTGCGGCGTCACACTTTTCATCTAGTAGCTCGAGGGGGGTGTTCATGGCCTCGTTGTTTGAGTCCTCAATGGCATGCTGAAATCTCACGCTCGATTCCCCGACCTCGACTGGTATCAATGCCTCAGACCCATATACCAAAGAGAAAGGGGTCTCCCCTGTGCTCGACTTCGATTTCGTTCGATATGCCTGTTTAACCAAAGGATTTGATTCTCTGCCAAAGTGATTTTTAAGAAATACTCGGGCTTCTGATAACCAAGGAAATTGACTAATAGTAATAATTAGACTTGTCATAAGAAAGCAATAAGAACGCGTAAAAGTAAGTATATTTCAGTAGTGATTCGAAGTTGTCCATACAAGTGAGATTTCACTCCCTTTTATAGGGAATTTCTTGATATAACACCTACTATTCTTAATAATTGAGCATTAATGACTAATAATATTATTAATGTAACGTTACAATAGGTAATCGTAACTGTTCCGTGAAGATTATGTAAAGTTTAACTCATTGATTGAAGATCTTTGAATTTGCCCTTTATTCTGCCTTTATTCACTCTGACCGTGTCTTTTCAACTCCTCGATTCGACTAAGGCTCCCGCAGCTAATTGTCTCGTGGGTCTGCTGTTCCGTTCCTCTTTGTCTCGTACCTCTTTGTAAGTTTATGACCAATTGTCATGTTTCTATTGCTCCACATAGATAGCCTTTTCATCTGAAATATTACACGTGTGAAGTCTCTTTTTTACAAATATATATAGGCCCCCCCCCCCCACTTACCATTTATTAATAAATTAAATATTTGGTTAGTGGATACTCATTTATGGCGGGAATTTTTTGCCGCCGCTTCACTCGTACCATCGCATCCGTCTTTGAATGTATACGTCACTTGTCACTTCCATCTAATGTTGTGCCATGCGGCATTCTCGGATTGATTCTACAATTAATCAGTGCCTTTTAGGGCTTTTTTCGGCTGCATCAGTCACTAAATGACAGTTTTAATTATGACTTTCACATCAGTTGTTTTGTTTTTCATTTTTTGATGATCGCCTTTGAGTATAAATACCCCTTTTCCTTTTTTTGCTTTCACGAAAAACTTCTATCTCGTAAACTCTTCTTTCTCGTAAATGTGTCTTCTTCAAGCCAGCAACCCAAAAAAGTTATCATTGTAGACGAGCTATCTCCTTCTTCTGCTCTAATCCTGAGTAGGAGGGGTGGTAGGCTAAGAATTTAAGTTATACACCTTCCAGGGGTTCTTCTTCTCTTAATATTACTTCTCCGCCATCTTCTAGGTCTAATATTTCTTCGTCTTCTTCGAGGGCTATGGTTTCTAGATCTTCTTCTAAGAGCAGGGAACCTAACGAACCACTTCGTGAGACAAGAGTCAATGTGATTGTTCCTGCCGAACTTTCTTTTGTAAAGGATAGTGAAGCCATTAGTAAACAACTTTCTTCCATGACATCACATGACCATGCTGATCTTTATCCTACCCAAATCACCGAGGGTTTAGTGTCACTCATGCGTTGAGATTGTTGTTGGAAGTTTGACTTTCCAGTCTTAGTCCCTAATGACAATTAGAGAATAACCTCTTATGGAACGGGTATTCTTTTGTGTATATTTATCCATTTACTTTAGGATTTAAGCCTCCCATCGACCTTGTTATCATAGAATTTTGTTGATTCTTCAATGTTTTCTTGGACAGATCGGTCCTCTTGTCTGGAGGGCAGTTGCATGCTTTAGGTATTTAGCCAACTTAGCTTCAGTTCCTTTTACTTTCCATCATCTTATTCTTCTTTACTCCCCAATGTTGTTGCGCCAAGGAGTTTTGACTCTCGCGGCTAGGAGTAAAAGAGTTTTGGTTATACCCGATTATGATAAAGATAGAGGATGGTATGTCTGATATGTTGTTGTCCCTACTAAAGGTTTGGTAGGTGAAGAAAATATCCCCTTCCCTGAGAAGTGGAACTTTGCACATGAGTATAGTTTTGCTCACTTTTTTTCTTTATTTTTGATAAATTGCAAGTACCATGACTGTTTGTTTTTCTTTTGTAGCAACCATGGGAACCGTCGAGGAAGTCTCCGGTTTTCGTGATTGGGTAGAAAAATTGTTGTTGATCGCTCCTATGGAAGAACGTTCTTGGAAGTACCTCTCGTCGAGGTTTGGTTGGAAAGTGAAAACCCATGGTAAGGTTTTTTTTTTCTATTTCCTCTCTTTCTCTTTTTCGAGCTTCTCTAATCCCTTTCATTTGTTAGGGTTTCCTGCTCGTTGGATCTATGTTGTTGTTGTGTCTGCTTCGAAACATTCTTTGGTTAAGGCCCAAGAAATCATTGTTAACTCCTCTTCGTCAAAAAGGAAGGCAAGTGGGTCTTAGACCTTGGAGGATGAGGAAGAACAGGAGGAGGGTTCGTTGATTCAGAGGTCGCAGAGAAGAAAGGTCGTATCTAACGATGAGTCTGTTCCCGTTGTTGATCCACCTCATGTACCTGAGTCAAAGCATTCCGCTCCTGAATATGCAACTCCCTCTCCTTCTAATGAATCAATTGAACCAAGGCTTTGGCACGGTTTCAGAGGAAGCACCTCTTGCTATTTTCCCTCTGTCTACTTCTGTGGAACTTTTGTTTACTGCTCCTATTACTGTTTCTGCTTCCCAGCCTATTCCATTCGTGACTCCTTCATCTCCCCCTACTTTTGTGCCTTCTATTGTCGAAGTAGGATCTTCCAGTAGTAGGGTGGTGAAGCAAATAATGATAGAGGTTCCTGCGGGAGGCAGCCTCTTAAAGAAATCAGGCCAGGCAAATGTGTGGTTGAAGCCCCTGATAGGCCCGGTTGAGAAGTCTAAATTGGAGAGTAATAGCTCCTTAACTTGGATGAACGAGATTGTGCACTCCTCCTTGAAGGTAAACTTTATATAATCCCCTCTTCTTTTTATATCCTTTACCGTATCTAACTTCTCTTTTTATGCAGATCAATCTTATTGGTACGGAGTTAATGAAAAGGTCGTTCATACGGAGTAATTAGCAAATGACTATCATACTAATGGTGATAATTGGAAGGAGCAGTTCGAGAGTCTTCAGCTTGATATGGAGGAAGTAGAGGAGGAAAAATGTACCTTGGAGCAACAGATCAGAGTAATTACAACGGAATTGGCCATCGAGAAGGCATCATCAAGCAAAGCAGGCAAGGATAAAAATATCCTGGAGTCTTCCTTTGTAGAGTAGCTTTCCCATGCTACTGGAGAAATAAGAAGCTTGAGGCTTTGTTGGATCAAAAGGAGGCTTATGCTAGTGAACCTATGCAATCACTTACTCAGACTCAAGAAGACCTCTGTGAATCTTCAAACAAGATTAAATTTCTTGAAAGATCCATTGTCCCTTTGTAGGCTTCTTATGATGTTGTCGTGGTAGAGAGAGATGGTCTAACAACCGATATTGAACAATGGGAGAAAGATTAGGAGGCTCTTGAGGACAAATCAGTTGTCGACGTAAGCTGGGCTTATTTGAATGCCTGGCTTGACACATTGACGGAAATGAGCCAAGATAATTTTGACTTAGAAGTTGAAATTTCAAAAACAAAGGAGACGATTGAAGAGTCTCGGCAAACTCAAAAAATTTCATCGCCTGGAGTTGAAGTCCCAACGGGTGATGAGATCGTTCATGATGAAGCTGCTGCTCACGCCACGCCATCTCAAGTCGTTCCTCCTGCTGACGAAGATAATCCCCCCAGTGTATAGTGAAAGAGTTTATGGAACCTTGTCTTTTTGTTTCTTTGGAACAATTGGTGGTTACCCCCGGTCCCATTTGGGGGTAAAGTTTGGTTCTAGTAAGTCCCCAATGACAACTTAGGGGCAACCTTGTATAAAAAAAATTGGTTTCAAACTAAGTTAATACTTAGTTTTTACCATAATATTAATATTAGCATGACTTATGGTTTTTCTAGTTTTCGTTTTACTCTTAAGTGTTTGCATGCTTTTCGTCAGGGTTTTTGTTCTACCCCTTAGTTTTTTAATTTTGCATTATTAATGCTTTGATATTTCGTGTCTTTTTTAAATAAGCACGATTTTTAAAAGAGGGCCCTTTTATAAACGACACTTAATGAAGAAGATGTCTCAACTTCATAATGGTGTAAATATACAAAAGAGAGATGGGAATTCACATGTTTTCTCTGGATAATGTTTTGAAGAAAGTCATTGTAGTATTCGAACTTTCGTAACATTTTATATGTGTTTGAATATCGTCTATAACTCTTTCATAACTTTTTTCTTTTACAACAGATTTTGAATAAACATGAGGGTATGAATTTTTACCCGTAACTGTTTTCTTTTAAAACAGATTTTGAATAAACACAAGGGTATGTATTTTTACCCGTAACTAATATTCTGCCTTTAACCTAAACATTCGTTTACATTCACGAATATATTTTTTGTAGGTTTCTTAATCAGGCTTTTTGTTTTTGTCTTTGGCTCTTTGATTTTGCTAATAACGCTTGACTTGTTGGGGAAAATGGATCTTCAGGCTCGAGCTTTGATTTTTTTGATAGACTTCTTTGCTTCTTCTTTTCCTTCCATACTGTATAGTCTCCCAAGTGTTTGAGCTTTGAAGAATGAAATCTCGAGCACTTGACTATTACTTTCTTGTGGTCCTTTTCCTGAAAAGGAAAAACTTATGGGACTCGAAGGTATATAGTTTAGATGATTACTGCTTACCCCTTTAAAACGCCCATCAGAAAGTTGTAACCCTAGACCGGGAATTCAGTCACTTCCTCGCATCTATGCAGGTCTAATATCATCATCTGGTTATGGGTTAGCTTTTTGCCTATCATCTAAATTGGTTAGTATAATTTTAACTGTACTAAAATAAAATCGAACATATTAATACCTGACTGTGGGTATTCCTTTTCCTTAGAAGTAATATTTCTTCAAATGAACAGCATTCCAACTTGTTGGTAAAATTCTGCCATCCATGGTTTCCAGCTCATAAGTGCCTTTCCCAGCAATGCCACGGGCTTTGTAGGGTCCTTCCCAACTTGGATTTAGTTTTCCTGAGGTGAGCGTTTCTGTTGTAATATCGCTCTATAACTTTTTTTTGGGCCGCCATACGTATTAATGCAGCTTCTCTTCTTTGCTCGAGCAAATCCAGATTTGTTCTCAACTCATCGTTGTTTGTTTCTTATGTTTCTGTTGTGAATCTCATGCTTGGTTCACCAATTTCCACCGGTGTTAAAGCTTCTGAACCTTAAACAAGCACGAACGGGGTTTCTCCCGTGGATGTCTTTGCAGTAGTTCTATAAGCCCATAATACAGCTGGTAACTCTTTACGCCAATTTACCTTAGCTTTTTCCAAACGCTTCTTCAAATTGTTGACAATAATTTTATTCATTGACTCAGCTTGCCCGTTAGCTACAGGATGATATGGTGAAGAAGTGATTCGTTTGATTTGCCAGCTTTGGAAGAATTCAGTGATTTGTGAGCCTATGAATTGTGGGCCATTGTCACATACGATTTCCTTTGGCACACCAAAGCGGCATATGATGTTTCACCATATGAAGCTTTTCACTTCTTTTTCTCGCACCTGTTTAAAAACATCTACCTCCACCCATTTTGAAAAATTATCTGTTAATATAACTAAAAATTGTACCTTTCTTTTGGCTGGGGGTAGAGGTCCTACTATATCCATTCCCCATTTCATAAACGGCCAAGGTCACACAACTGGGTAGAGTAATTCTGCTAGTCGATGCATATTGTTAGCATATCACTGGCATTTATCGCATTTAGCTACGAAATTCTCAGTGTCTTCTTCCATTTTAGGCCAATAATACCCTACTCTGATTAGGGTTTTGACTAAAGACCTTGCTCGTGCGTGGTTCCCACAATGTTCTTCGTGTACTTCTTTCATTACGTACTCAGTTTGATTAGGTCCAAGGCACCTTTCTAGGGGACCTCCAAACTTTTTGCGGTATAGAGTATCACGAACTAGAAAATACCGTGCAGCTTTTCGGCGAAGTGCTTGAGCTTCTTTTCTATCTTCAGAAACGGTACTATTCTGCAAAAAATTTACAATTTCGTTTCTCCAATCCCAGGTTAAATTATTAAATGTTACCTCATTTTTGTCCTAGTCGATTGCGGAATGAAATAAGTGTATCACAATAGCATTATCTTTATTCGTTACTTCGATAACTGCTGCAAGATTAGCTAACGCATCCGCTTCTGCGTTTTCCTCTTTGGGTACTTGCATAATCTTTCATGACTGGAATTGCCTTACCAGGTCTCATGCCTTTTCCAGATATTGTTGCATTTGAGTCTCTCTAGCAGTATGAGTCCCCTGCATTTGGTTTACCACTAGTTGAGAGTCAATTTTATCACGATCTGCTCGATTGAGAGTTCTCATGCTAATTTATGTCCTGCAATGACAACTTCGTACTCTGCTTCATTGTTTGTTATGGGATAACATGTCTAATCTTTTCATCCATGGGTGGTATTAAAATAATTCCCAAACGACTCCTATTACATTAGAAGAGCCGTCAGTAAGTAGGGTCCATATTCCTGGATTAGCCCCGGTAAAGATTTGCGATTCTTTTTCCACTTAAGGAACTATGCTAGTATTGAAATCAGCGACAAATCGGCCAAAACCTGAGACTTTATTGTAGTCCTAGGCTGATAGACTATGTCATGTTTGCTTAGTTCTATTGCCCATTTAGCTAATCTTCCTGACATTTCTTATTTATGAAATATATTTCTCAGTGGATCTGAAGTTACAACAGTAATTGGGTGACACTGAAAGTACGGTCTTAGCTTTCTAGCTGTCATGATTAGAGCCAAGGCTAATTTTTCTAGATGGGGATATCTAGTTTTAGCGTCTAATAAGGACTTACTTACATAGTAGATAGGAGATTGTTTACCTTTGTCCTACCTTACCAAGACTGCACTTACGACAATTTCTGCAACAACAAGATAAACATATAACCTTTCCCCTTCCTTTGGTTTAGACAGTAGAGGCGGATTTGATAGATAGGCCTTCAAATCTTTAAGAGCCTGTTGGCATTCTTCAGTCCATTTGAACTGATTCTGCTTCTTTAGTACTGAGAAGAATTTAAAACTCTTCTCTGAAGACCTGGAGATGAATCTTCCTAAAGCTGCAATCCTACCTGTTAATCTTTGAACTTCTTTTTTTGCTCGTGAGTATATCAGGTATTTCTTCAATAGCTTTAATTTGAGCAGGATTTACTTCAATGCCTCTATTTGATACGAGAAAACCCAAAAAAATTACCTGATTCGACGTCGAAGGCACACTTTTCTGGATTTAATTTCATGTTATACCTGCGGAGTATCTCGAAAGTAATTGAGAGATGTTGGAAATGATCCTCTGCTTGTGTTGATTTCACCAACATGTCATCAATGTACACCTCCATTGTTTTCCCCAGATGTTCCTGGAACATCTTGGTCACTAGCCTTTGATACATGGCTCCAGCATTTTTCAAGCAAAAAGGCATGATTTTGTAACAATAAGTCCCCATGTTCGTAATAAAGGAAGTTTTCTCCACATCCGAGGGGTCCATTTTTATCTGATTGTAACATGAATATGCATCTAGAAAGCTTAATAATTCATGACCTGCAGTGGCATCAATCATTTGATCGATGTGCGGTAATGGAAATAAGTCTTTTGAGTATGCCTTATTCTCCATTTACCATTGTTTTTAGGTACCACTACGGTGTTAGCTAACCAATTAGGATATTTTACATCACGTATTGAATCGATTTTCAAGAGTTTCCGTACCTCTTCATCGATCACTTGATTCTTGAACGATCCTGCTTTCTTTTCTTTTGCTTGACAGGCATGAGTGATGGATCTGCATTTAGTTTATGAGTCATCACTTATGGGGGTATACCTGTCATATCCGAATAGGACCAAGCAAAACAATCTGCGTTAGCTTTTAAGTATTCAGTTAACTTACCTTTTCTTGTTGGGCGTAGCCTTGCGCCTATATGGACTTTTTGCTCAGGCTCATGCTCGAACAGTGGAACAGCTTCGAGCTCCTCAGTAGTTGTCTTGATATTCTCATTATCTTCTGGTTCTTGAATAACATCAAGTCTGGAATCCCTGTCTGATTCTCTTGATGCGACATCCGTTGTTATTTAGTTCACCGTATCTTTATCGTTTTCTTCCGTATCTGTTCAGATTGTTTTCTCGTCCTTTGATTCTTCTGCTAATTCTTCTTTATTGGAATGTATCACTGAATTGATGTTTCTTGAAGTCTGCTGATCACCTCGAATCTATTGGATTCCCCATTTGGAAGGAAATTTAATTACCTAATGTAGAGTAGATGATAATGCTTCCATATCATGGATCCATGGTCTCCCCATGATTACGTTATAATCCATATCAGTATCAATGACTTGGAATTTCGTATCCTTGATCATGCATTCTGCATATGTACTAAGCTCTATTTCCCCTTTTGTTATGATAGTAGAGTTTTCGAACCCAGACAAGGAACGTGCTTTTGGAATTACACGGTTCCCCGTCAAAATCTCTTCCACAACCCTCAATAAAATGATATTGACCGAGCTACCTGGATCAACTAACACTCTTTTCACGTTATGTAGGGATATTACCAGTGCGTCGTTGTGTGGAAGCAATAATCCATCAACATCTGCGTCGTCGAAGGATATATTATCAGCCTCCAAAGTTTCACGAGTTCGTTTCCCGTGAGTTACTATGAACTTGGTCGTTCTTTTATAAGTTACGACATTCACCTCCTCTCCTCCGTTTATCACATTTACTGTTCTCTTTGGAGATGGTGGTTTTGGGGGCTCCTGCATGTTCTTCATATATGCTTGTTTACCTGTTTCACTAAACAGTTCTGTTAGATAGCCTTGTTTTAATAAATTTTCTACCTCACCTTGCAATAACCTACAATCTGACGTTTTGTGCCCATGATCGTAGTGAAATTCGCACCAGAAGTCTTGATTCCTTTTGTTTGGATTTGATCTCATTTCTTTGGGCCATCGAACTTTACCACCATATTTCTTAATACAGTAATTAATTCGGAAGTACTTACATTGAAACTGTAGTCTCCAATTCTTGCATTACCTATTCGCTTGTCTCGATCCTTTCTGGATCTTGATGATTATGAGGTTGAATCTCTATTTGACGGTTTGTGATCAGACCGTGTGTATTCAAATTTGGAACGAGTTTCCCGTCCCAAAGGTCCCATGTATGGTTCGTACCTATTTTTAACTGTTCTCCTTTATGATTCGGAGCATCTAGAACTGGTCTTGTCTTCTGCTTTTGATTTGAAATGGTATCTTCTTCTATTCGTAACTTAGTGTTGTACCTGTTATAGACATCGTTCCATGTCGTGGATGGGAACTCTCTCAAGCTTTCTATGAGTCTTCTCGTGGCTTTCGAGCTTTTATCATTCAAATTACTTGCAACTGCCATTGCTTCCCAATTGTCAGGCACTCTTGTTAACAACATTTTTTCACGTTGAAACCTATCTACGAATTCACGGAGCAATTCCGTGTCTCCCTGTTTTATTTTGAATATGTGTTCCATTCTTTTTTCTACTTTGTGTGCACCGGAATGTGCTTTTATAAACAAATCTACAAGCTCAGCAAAAGAGTCAATAGAATTTTCGGGTAAGAGAGAGTACAATGTTAACGCTCCTTTGGTGAGGGTTTCTCCAAACTTCTTGACCAACACAAATTCAATTTCTTGCTTAGTCAAGTCGTTGCCTTTTACCCCTGTGGTGAAAGCAGTAACATGATCATGTGGATCGGTTGTCCCATCATATTTTGGTATGTTGGGCATTTTGAATTTCTTGGGAATAAGCAATGGTGCTGCACTTGGCTTCCAAGGTTGTTGGGAATGTCTATCAATGTCAATACCCTTGATGACAGGTGGTACTCCGGCAATTTGCTCGATATGATCATTTTGTTCCTTCACCTGTTTCTGTAAGGTAAGTATTAAAGATTGTAAATTTGAATTATTAGACATACCTGGTCTTCCTTCAAGAGACTCATTTGGAGTGCCTCTACTTCCTAAATTTGCTAGTCCGGATTGTGGGTTTTACAAAGTTGCAGTGTTGTTTGGAGGAGGCGTAGGAGATACAGCTGGTAGCCCCCTCATGAAAGCTTGAAGTGCTTCATTCACGTATTCACCAACCATTTGCTTCACAGGGTCTTGTTCCCCTGTTTGTTCATTTCCGGTTTGATCATTATTTTGAGTTGTATATCTTCATGTGGAGTCGGCCCTTGAACCTCGTGGATATCGTTGAGGGGATGGGACCGAAGTTCTAATTTCTTGTTGGTTTTTGACGTTGGTATTTGACATGATTCGCAAAAGGTTGTTTGCGAATAAACAAAGATTATTAGATTCCCGGTAACAGAACCAATTCGTTTAACCAAAGAATTAGATTATCTGCCAAAGCAATTTTAAGAAATACTCCAGCTTCTAATAACCAAAGAAATCGACTAATAGTAATAATTAGACTTGTAATAAGAAAGCAATAAGAACGCGTAAAAGTAAGTATATTTCAGTAGTGGTTCGAATGTTTCCATACAAGTGAGACTTCACTCCCTTTTATAGAGAATTTCTTAATATAACGCCTACTCTTCTTAATGATTGAGCATTAATGACTAATATTATCGTTAATCTAACGTTACAATAGGTAATCGTAACTGTTGCGTGAAGATTATGTAACGTTTAACTCATTGATTGAGGATCTTTGAATCTGCTCTTTTTTCTACCTTGATTCACTCTGACCGTATATTTTCAACTCCTCAATTTGGCTGAGGCTACCGCAGCTAATTGTCTCGTGGGTATGTTTTATGTTCCTCTTTGTTTCGTACCTCTTTTAAAGTTTATACCAGTTGTCACGTTTCTATTGCTCCACATAGATAGACTTGTCATCTGAAATATTGCACGTGTGAAGTCTATTTTTTACCAATACAATGCCCATAGTACTTCGGGCAACACATCTCTCCATTTCCCCTTTGCATTCTCTAACCTCTTCTTTAAGTTTTGAATGATAGTTTTGTTTGTGGACTCGGCTTGGCCATTCGCACTTGGGTGGTAAGCGTTGATAGGATCCTTTCGATTTAATGATCCTCGAGGAATTTTGTCACCTTGTTTCCGCGCGAATTGCTTCCCATTATCGCATGTAATCTCGGAGGGAATCCCGAATCGACATATGATGTGGTCTCATACAAAGTCGATGAATTCTTTTTCTCTAATCCTCTCGAAGGCCTGCGCTTCTACCCATTTTGAGAAGTAGTCAGTCATAAATAAGATGAATCTAGCTTTAAGTGGCGCTGATGGGGCCGATGATGTCTATCCCTCATTTCATGAATGGCCACGGGGATAGGACCGAGTGTCTTTGCTCACCTGTTTGATGAATCATCGGTGCGAATCTTTGGCATTTGTCACATCTTCAAATGAACTCCTTGGTGTCCTTTTCCATGTTATCCTAGTAATACCCAACTCTGATTACCTTTCGAACTAAGGAATCAACAACGGAGTGGTTTCCACAAGTGCCTTCGTGGATTTCTCGTAGCACATAATCGGTGTCCCCCGGTCCCAAGCATACTGCTAGTGGTCCGTCTAAGGTCCTCCTCTACAATGTTCCATTCTCATCGAGTGAAAATCGGGCTGCTTTGGCTCGAAGGGCCCTCGATTCTTTTGGGTCCTTGGGGAGCTTCCCATATTCCAAGTAGTCGATGTACTTGTTTCTCTAGTCCCATGTTAGACTCGTTGAGTTGATTTCTGCATGGCCTTCTTCGATCATCGACTTTGATAGTTGTACAATAATCCTCGGGACTATGTCATCTTCTTCAATAGATGTACCCAATTTCGCGAGTGCAACGGCCTCGCTGTTCTGTTCTCAAGGTATGTAGACCAGGGTCCACTCTTTGAAGCGATGTAATGTTACTTGAAGCTTGTCTAAGTATCTTTGCATCATATCTTCTCAAACATCGAAGCTTCCATTTACTTGGTTAACCACCAAAAGAGAGTCACATTTTGCCTCGATGACCTCTGCTCCTAGGCCCTTGGCTAGTTTGAGACCTACGATCATGGCCTCATACTCGGCCTCATTGTTAGTCAATTTCGAGTTTTTATGGATTTTCTAGTTACGCCACCCGTAGGCGGTTTTAGAACTATATTGAGCACGAACCCTTTCACATTCGAGGCTCCATCAGTGTAGAGGGTCCATACCCCCGATGGTGTGCCCGTTTTTAACAAGAGGTCTTTCTCTACTTCAGGCACGAGTGTTGGCGTAAAATCGTCCACAAAGTCTGCAAAAATATGATACTTGATAGTTTTTCGAGATTTATATTCGATATCGTACCGTCCAAGTTTGATGGCCCATTTGTCAGATCGGCTCGATAATTCGGGCTTATGCAAGATGTTTTGAAAGTATGGTTTCAACTTCCTAGATGCACTTACTAATGCCAGGGCTAATTTTTCAAAATGCGGATACCTGGTGTCAGCATCTCCTAGAGCCCGACTTAGATAATAGACGGGAAATAGCGTACTTTTCTCTTCTCTAACCAATACGCCACTTACCTCTACCTCGAACACGACCAAATATAAATATAGTGTTTCATCCTCCTTTAGAGTACGGAGTAAAGGTGGGATCGAGAGATACTGCTTTAATTCTTCCCAAGCTTGTTGAAATTCCGGGGTCCATTCGAAGTTATTCTTCTTCTTGAGTAGGGAGAAGTAATGATGGCTCCGATCTGAAGACCTCGAGATAAACTGGCCTAAGGCTGCTATCCGCCCGATCAGCCACCGCATGACCTTCACATTGTTCACCATGGTGATCTCCTCGATGGCTTTGATTTTATCAGGGTTAATCTCGATCCTCCTGTTCGACACCATGAAGCCCAAAAACTTGCCCGATCCGACTCCGAAAGCGCAATTCGTGGGATTGAGCTTCATGTTGTACCTTCTTAGGATATCTAACGTCTCCTGCAAATGAGTCAAATGGTCCTCTGCGCGCATGGGCTTAACGAACATGTCATCAATGTAAACTTCCATAGACTTTCCTATTTGATGTTCGAACATCTTATATTAACTAGGCGTTGCTCGAAGGATAACCTTATAGAAATATGTACCATACTTCGTACAAAGTCTTTTTGCCATGACCCAGAATCCCAAACCGAGGCGTGATGGCACCCAACGACGGGGTTAGGCAAGCCGACAATAATTACACCAAGTGATACCTTCCCCATCTAGTTAAACAGTCAAAGATCCCCAATTTATAACAACAAACATGATACTAGCCTTGAGCGGAAATGAAATCCTAGTAGATACAAGCTGAAATAAAATGCACACATAGATATACATCCCAAAACCCCAAAATATAAATATACACTACGCGTGTGTGCCAGGAACTAGTGTCACGAGTGTCATGGGCAACTACTGAATATACAATGACTACAATATATACAGAGTCTCCGTCTGAATGAAATGAGCGGAGAAATGTAACAAAAGAGCTCCAGAGTGCTGCTAGGAAGTCGCCGAGAAAGTAGCTCACCGGGAAGTATGACCACGGTATCAATATCTAGCGCCGGCCTGATAGTCAGACGTGCCAGCCTCCGGACCTGTACAGTCAAGTACAGAAAAGAAAAGAAAGTGCAGCATGAGTACATATTAAATAAATATGTACCCAGTGAGTATCCCGCCTAAACTCGAAGAAGTAGTGACGAGAGGTCGACTCGATACTCACTAGGGTCCAGCAGTAGTAACATGTGATAAAATATGATGAAATACAGTAGGCATGTCAGGGAAATAAGCAGCAAGTACATATACTAAAAGCAGAGAAATCCAAACAGCTACTGAACTTAAACAATAAAGCACTTTCAAGAGTAAGACCACCGAATGAAACAAAAATCACAAATTCTTTTAATCTGCCGTAGCGTACGACCCGCTCCCTTATATTTCACAATTTCATTTCAAGGGACCTCAGAAGAACAACATGATGCAAAAACATAATTTCGTAGGAAATATAGCATTACAATAAATCATAAGAGCATTTCAACGAAAAGAAAGAAACATATTTAAGGCATTGCAAGGAAACATACAAGGCATGATGTGGGCCTAACTACCCGGACATAACAATAATAGCCGCTACGTACGGACTCTCGTCACTTGGCGCGTACGTAGCCCCCAAACAAGTCAAACATAGCATGTACATCACCTATGGGGACGATTCCCTCTTACAAGGTTAGAAAGGAGACTCACCTCGTGTCGAATCTACCCCTCGGACCACAATTGCGCCCGAAACTCCGAATTCTATACCCGAGGACTTGCAACTAGTCAAAAGATATATAATAACATCAATGCATGTACAATGTGATAACTCATCTTAGTTATTCAATAAAATCGCTATTCTTGAAGAATTCTCAATTTCCAACCCCGGCCTCTCATGGCCAAATTCCGGAAATTTTCGAAGGAATGAACTACCCGAAGCCTAAGGATCGTAATTACATAATTTATTTAGGAGTTTTTGGCTAAAAATGAAGTTTCACTATCTTCCCAAAAACCCACATTTTTCTATCAATTCCTATGAATTTTTAAGATAATTGGAAGAGGATTTTATTTGAATTTGATGTTAAAAGTCATGAAAAACGGAATAGGAATCACTTACCTTGATGAGTTTGAACTTGGGCAATCCTTTCCCTAGCTTGGAGAAGCTCTAATGGAGGTTGGGTATTGAATAATGAAGAAGAATCCCGTAATTGGACATTTAAGTACTGCCCAGGAAAACCTTCACTGCGATCGTGACACCGGGCCTGCGATCGCGAAGGCCAACTGGCCGGACCTCTGCGATCGCGGCAGAGATCCTGCGATCGCGAAGAACAATTGGCAAGACCTCTGTGATCGCGGCAGTGGTGTTGCGATCGCGTAGAACAAACTCACCCGGCCCAGATGCTACTCAATGCGATCGCAAGAAACGGGTTGCGATCGCGAAGGTGTGGAACCCAGACCTCTGCCATCGCAAAGATGAAGTTGCGATCGCATAGAGCAATCGACAGCCCAACAAAATCTTTCTCCGCGATCGCAACCCACCTTCTGCGATAGCAGAGAAGGAAACCAGACATCAGATTTTCTGGTTTTCTAACTTAGCTCCCGGGGGTCCAAAACACACCCGAGCCCCTCGGGACCCCATCCAAAAGCACCAGCAAGTCTGTATTCGTGACACGGACTCGCTCGAACTCTCGGAACATTAAAAACAACAACGGAACTCGAAATCAAACCCCAAAACACAACTAATCAAACTTAAGAACTTTGAAATTCTTGAATTCACTTCAACGCGCCGAACCGGCCTAAACTACTCGGAATGACTTCAAAATTTGTAAACAAGTTATAAATGACACAACGGAGCTATTCCCGGTCTCGAAATTTCAATCGGACCTCGAGAACATAAAATCACATTCCAAACCAAATTTCAAATTCTATGAGATTTCTCAAAACTTTATTAACTCCAATTTTCCTCATTTTATCCGAAACCAATCAAATCAAGTCCGTTTCTTACCAAATTTCACAGATAACCTATATAACACATATTGAACCTATTCCGAGCTCAGAAATCATAATACGGGCCCGACAGCACAGGTTTCACATCAAGGTTCATTTTCATAAGCCTTTAATATTTTCATAAAACAATTTTCTAAAAAATTCATTTCTCGGACTTGGGTCCTCGGAATTTGATTCTGGGCATACGCCCAAGTCCCATATTTTCCTACGGACCTTGCGGAACCGTCGGATCACGGATCCGGGTCCGTTTACCAAAAATATTGACCAAAGTCAACTTTATTAAATTAATTATCACAAATTTAACTCTTAATCAAGTTTTTCACATAAAGGCTTCCCGGCTACGCTCCCGGTCTGTGCACGCACATCGAGGTGAGATTAATGGAGGCTTTCAGGCCTCGGAACACAGTCCAAATT
>ML291513.1:612-31986 GCA_005239495.1 Nicotiana undulata
GGAGTTCATCCAGTTTTTCATGTTTCGATGCTTCGGAGGTATCTCGCAGACAACTCCCATATGATCGAGTATAGTACTATTCAGCTAGATGAGCAGTTGAGCTATGAGGAGGAGCATGTGCTTATTGTTGATAGACAGGACCGCCAGTTGAGGTCCAAGACAGTTTCAGCAGTTAAGGTCCAGTGGAGGGGCCAACCAGTTGAGGAGGCGACTTGGGAGTCCGAGCAGGATATGCGGGACAGATACCCACAGCTATTCAGCACATCAGGTACAATTCTAGACCCGTTCGAGGTCGAACGTTTGTTTAAGAGGGGGAGAATGTAACGACCCAACCGGTCATTTTTGTGTGTGGGGACTCCGTTCCCGTGAATGACACTTTCCACGGCGGCTACTCGTGCCTTATGACTTGTGTGGGCAGGTAGTTCGAGATTCGGAAGTGATTTGGCCAGTTCAGGAACACTTGGTTCCTGAAGGCTAGCCTATTTGGCTAATTTTGGTTCCGAGCAGAATTTTGAGCAAACGACCTTGGAATCGAGTTCTAACAGCTCCAGCAGCTCCGGATGATAATTTCGGACTTGTGAGTGTGTTCTCCTCGGGTTTATGATGACCCGGGAGTGTTTCGGCACCTGAATCGAAATTCAGGATTTCATAAGATTTTGAATTTAGCCTGGAATTGGACCTCGTGATATCATAGTCCGAATGGAATTCCGGAACTTGCAATAGTTCCTTCTAGTCATTTATGACTTGTCCGCAAAATTTGGTGTCATTCCGAGTAGTATAGACCCGTTCGGCATATTGAGGAGCCATTTGATTTTCTTGAAATCCTAAGTGTTATCTAAGGGGTTTTGGAGAGTGATTCTTGGTTTGAATGATTTTTTTAGTGTTCTGGGAGCTTGAGCGAGCCCGTCATGTGATTTGGTACTCGTTGGTATAATTTGTCGAGGGCTCGGGTGGGCCCAGGGGTCTCGTGGACCCCGATCAGGGTCAAAAACCAGCAAAACTCATAGCTGGTGGAAATTTACTGGTGTGACCGCACCTGCAGTCCATGAGCCGCAGGCGCGAGGTTCGCACTAGCAGAAATCCCTTCGCAGGTGCATCTCCTTCCGCAGGAGCGGCCTTTTCTCCGCAGGCGCGGACAAAAGCCCGCAGGCGCGACCTTCCCCAGGGGCCCAGGCCATCGCAGGTGCGGCCAATTTCCCGCAGGTGCGAGAAATCTCCTAGTGCTCAGGCCTTTTTCCGCAGGCGCGGCCTTTTATTCCGCAGGTGCGAGTCCGCACCTGTGATCCAAAGGTCGCAGGTGCGGAAACTGCTGGGCAGTCCTATTANTGACGTATATCGCGTTCCTTCAAGAGATATATTTTTTCGGACGCCGAGGCTCGGAATTTAATTTGCCAAGTATGTCAAGAATGTGTTTTTAAGGGAAATCCTTAATAAATCCTTCCCGAATCTTCCTATATTGATATAATTATGTGCTTTTGGGTAGTTGCGAGCCATCGAGGGTGATTTGGAGGATTCGTGCGTCGTGTTGATTTGTCTGTTGGCCGGATAAGCACTTGTCCAGGTGAGTCTCCTTTCCAAACTTTGTAAGGGGGAAATGTCCCCTAGGCTCTTGATTGCTAATTGTGCTCGTTGAGGGGGGCTACGTACGTACCACGTGACAAGAGTCTGTACGTGGCATCTATACTGTATATTGGGTAGCCGTAGGATCCACGAGCATGTTCTAATTGTTTGTTTGATATTATCTGATGTTTTGTACGAGTTATTACTAATATTTGATGAAATTGAGTTATGATAGCTGCGAATTAAATGTACATAATATTCAGATAAGAATTATGAACTTCATCGATTGAGTAATTGTGTTACTCCTTGTATAATTTAAAAAAAGCCAAGAGCAAATAAGTCTTGATAATGAGTTGTTGAGCTAAATGAAGGTGGTTAAAATTCCTTCTCGCACTTGAATTGTTCAATCATGGTAATATTATGAGCAAAGAGGATAATATGATGAAAATCCTAACTTTGGCTATCAAGTGAGGTGTGAGTATCCGATCCCGTTGAGTGTGGGCGAGTCGGTACCACGGTGTCTACATATACACATATATATATGCATTCATGCAGTCGCATACACGCATTCATGCATTCATGGCCCCCGAGTCACAGGTTTGATTCGTGATCGGGGAGAACTTATATTTTCCTTGCCCCTGAGTCACAGGTTTGATTCGTGATCAGGGAGAATTATACTACTATTTTCATCGCCTCCCGAATCACAGGCATGATTCGTGATCGAGGAGAGTTTTACTTTGCATAGTCAGCACACGAATCGCAGGTATGATTCGCGATCGTGGGTAGCTTATCATTATCGAGTCAGCACACGAGTCGCAGGTATGATTCGCGATTTTGGGGAGCTTATAATTACCGAGTCAGCACACGAGTCGCAGGTATGATTCACAATCGTGGGGAGCTTATCACTATCGAGTCAGCGCACGGGTCGCAGGAATGATTCGCGAACGTGTGGAAGCTTTATGACCGAGTCAGTCCTTATGACCCACCCTTATGACTTCGGCCGATAGTCTTGTCCGTGTCGGTTATATACATATATATATACATACATAAGCATTGCATTGAGTTGGGATCGTACGATGGTGAGTTGAGAAACGGTACTGAGTACTGGAAAGTGAACAATTGAGATAATAAGATAAGACATTTCAGATAATGAGAAAGGAAACAAGTGATACCTATGATCAATTTACAAAGAAAGGTTATGTTAAGATCAGTTACATGTTTGTTGATTACATGTCTTTACTTGATGTATTTTCTCACATGATTTACTGCTCAGCATGTACCTTATTTATTTCATTATGTACTGGACCTTAGTGAGTATGTATTCTACCTCTCGTCACTACTCTTTACGAGTTTAGACGGGATACTCACTGGGTACATATTTGTTTATATGTACTCATGCTGCACTTCCTTTCTTTTTTTCTGCACTTGACTGTGCAGGTAGTGAGGTTGGTTCGTTTGTTCGTCCGTAAGCTGATAGGTACTGATCGCGGCGTCGCTCCACACGGTGAGCTATCTTCTTGGCGTTTACCTGACAGCACCTCTGGAGCCTTCTAGTTTCATTTTGCTCATTCTTTTGTTCCAGACTGCGGCTTGTATATTTTGTATAAGTATTTTTGCTGTTGTATCTATGTAGCCTCCCGTTGACACTATGACACTAGTCCTGGCACACACTTGTTGTAGTTATCGGTGTTCTTGTGATGTTGTGACTCCTATGAACCTAGACGCTCTAATACCAACTTGTCACGACCCAATTCTCCCTCCGGCTGGGTCTAGTGACGTCACCTAGTCTAGATGACTAGTTAAGCCTATTCCTCAAGCGAAATTTAGAATAAACGAATAAAATAACAGTAAGTGAAATAAATCCTAATTATGTCGACGCCGCTCGGCATTAACAGTTACATTACCCAGAACCCAGAATATCACCATACATCACAAGCTACTCTACTTCTCAATATATACAACTGGAAAAGAGAAGACAGTATAGTTTCATCTACAAGTACTACAACTTCAAGATAGGAAGGGGAATCGGAGATCTATGGACGCTGTAGATTATACCTCGAGTCTCCTGATACTGCTGCTGCTGGCTAGCTGAGATACCGCGTACTAGGACCTGGATCTGCACATGGGAAAAATAGGCGCAGAAGGGCGTGAGTACTCCACATTTGGTACCCAGTAAGTGCCAAGCCTAACCCCAGTCAAGTAGTGACGAGGTCAGGTTGAGGCTCTACTAAGTTTGCAATTCAAAAATAAGACAGTTATAGTTAACAGTTAAGTAAACAACAATAATTAACGGCAACTCAAAGTAAAGACCAGAAGAAAAGAGTAATGAATCTCAGTTCGGCACAGCGTATAACTCAAGTGATAATCGTGCAATGGAATACAGGGGGGAAGCTCCTGGATCTCGGCCCGTAGTCCCAATTTAAATATGCAATGCAGTACAGGGGGAAAGCTCCTGAATCTCGGTCTGTAGTCCCAATTTAAATATGCAATGCAGTACAGGGGGAAAGCTCCCAGATCTCGGTCCGTAGTCCCAATTTAAATATGCAATGCAGTACGGGGGGAAAGCTCCCGGATCTCGGTCCGTAGTCCCAATTTTAATATGCAATGCAGTACAGGGGAAAGCTCCCGGATCTCGGTCCGTAGTCCCAATTTAAATATGCAATGCAGTACAGGGAGAAAGCTACCGGATCTCGATCCGTAGTCCCAATTTAAATATGCAATGCAAGAATATATATATATATATATAAAGCGAAGTTTCAAAGTTTGGGGAAAATCATTAGTAAATACGGGTAAAGTACTCAAATTGTTTTCAAACAGTAGTAACGAGGGAAAAATCAAGTAAAATCAGTGGTTATGATAAAATATTAAATTGTTATTCAGCTCAATCGATAACAATTATAATATAATTAAAATTGAGGCATGTTGTAGAAAGAACAATGGAATTTCCGTGAAAACGTCCCATGCACGCGCTCGTCACCTCACGTACACGGGGTTTTTATAGTAAAAATCAGTCAAAATATCTAAGAGAAATTCCCCAACACAGAGTTAGGCAAGCCACTTACCTCGACTGTGCAAATCAATCAATAATCACGCTCTTGCCACGAGTATCCAAATCCGGGTGGCCCAAATCTATTCAATTCGATGGTATAATGTAAATATAAATTCAAGAAATCAAAATAACTAATAAATTCGGAGCTAATACGCGAATTTAGAAAATTTGACCAAAACGCCCCTCGGGCCCATGTCTCGAATTCGGGTAAAATTTATATTTTCCGAACCCTTATTCACCCACGAGTCTAACCATAAGAAAAAATCCCATATCGGAGGTCAAATACCCAATCAAAACCCCATATTTAGGTCTAAGAAGTTTCTTCAAATTTTCCCCAAGTTCAACTCAAGAATCATGAATTTAAGGGTGGGATTTAGGATTAGATTCATGGAAATTAACCTATGAGGATAGAAAATCACTTACCTCAATTACCCAGGTGAAAATCCCTTCAAAAGTCGTCACTCTCGAGCTCCCACAACTCAAAAATGGTGAAATAACATAACCCTCAGATTTTTGGAATAAGAACATGGATTTCCGCACTTGCGGTCCCTTTCACCGCGCCTGCGGTACCGCACCTGCGGAAAAGGCATCGCAGGTGCGGGATTTCACTTAAGTCAGCAGGGGTCGCACTTGCGATCCTGTGGTCGCTGGTGCGGCTCCGCACCTGCGGAAGACTTGTCGCACCTGCGAAACCTGGGAGACCCCTTTTACTTCGCACCTGCGGCTAGGGGGCCGCTCCTGCGAGCTCGCACCTGCGGGAATTCCATCGCAGGTGCGGAACACCAGAAGCGAATCTGGTTCAGCTGATGAAAAATCCCATTTTTCTTCCGTTAAGCATCTGAAACCACTCCGAGGCCTCTGAGACCTCAACCAAACTTACCAACTGACTCAAATACCTCATTCCAACTTAGTCGAGCCTTAAAAACACGTCCCATAACATCAAAATACTCAAATATGCATAGATTCAAGCCTAAGAACTCAGGAATTTTCAAGAATTTACCCCGACGCCGAACCACGTCTAAACTCGTCCGAATGACCTCAAATTTTGCACACAAGCCATAAATGACATTCCGGACCTGCTATCTCTTTCGGAATTCCATTCCGAGTCCGATATAAAAATCTCACCTATCGGCCGAAATCGCCGAAATTCTAACTTTTGCCCATTTAAGCCTAAATCTACGTCTGGCCTCGAAAACACATTCCGAACACGCTCCCAACCCCGAAATCACTCAACGAAGCTAACGGAGTCGACGGATTTCCATTCCGGATCCTTCTTCACATAGCTCCCGCTACGGTCCAATTTCTAAGGTTAAAGCTCACCTTAAAGGACTATATGTCCGAAAACACTCCAATTTTCATCACTCAACTCTCCGACTCGTTCCTTTAGCATAATAGACATGGAAGACACAGTTATCAGGGGATCGAGGCGCTAACTCTCAAAACGACCGGCCAAGTCGTTACAAAAACTATGAATTTAACTCTCAAGAACACTTAACTTTCACTATTTCTCAACCGGACGTCCGAATTACGTCAAATAAACTCCGATTCTCACAAAATTTCACAGATAGTACTTAAATACTATAACAAATCTATACCGGGCTCCGGAACCAAAATACGGGCCTGATACCAATGGTTTCAAACATTATTCCTTTCTTTATTTCATAAATAATTCAGTATAACAATTTCTTTCAAAAATTGATTTCTAAGGCTTGAGACCTCAAAATTCAATTCCGGGCACACGCCCAAGTCCCATATTTTGCTGCGGACCTCCCAGGATCATCGAAACATAGATCCGGGTCCGTTTACTCAAAATGTTGACTCAAGTCAAATAAAACAAAATTTTAACTCGAAAAATTATTATTTCTTATATTTTCACATAAAAGCTTTCTGGTTTTACGCCTGGACTGCGCACGCAAAACAAGATAGTTAAAATTAATTTTTTATGGATAATAAGCCTAGAACGGAGTCTTAATTCATAAAATGACCCATTGGGTCATCACAATCTCCACCTTTAAAACGAAAGTTCGTCCTCGAACGGACATAGAAGATTACCTGAATTGGCAAACAAGTATGGATATCTACTCTGCATGTCCGACTCGAACTCCCAAGTAGCTGCCTCAACGGGCTGACCGTTCCACTGCACTCGAACCGAAGGATAACTCTTAGACCTCAACTAAAGAACCTGCCGGTCTAAAATGGCTACCGGCTCCTCCTCATAAGTCAAGTCTCTGTCCAATAGGAGAAAGCTGAAATCTAATACGTGGGACGGGTCACCATGATATTTTTGGAGCAAAGACACGTGGAATATCGGATGAGCTGAGTATCACCCTGGAGGCTACGCAAGTCTATAAGCTACCTCCCCCACTCTATCAAGAATCTCAAACGGCCCGATATACCTAGGGCTCAACTTACCCTTCTTCCCAAATCTCATAACACCCTTCATGAGTGATACCCGAAGCAATACTCTCTCTCCAACCATGAATTCCACATCACGAACCTTACGATCGGCATAACTCTTTTGCCTAGACTGAGCTGCACAAATTCTCTCCTGAATTATCTTGACCTTATCTAAGACCTCCTAAACTAAATTTGTACCCAATAACCGAGCCTCTTCCAGCTTAAACCATCCAACTGGTGATCTACACCGTCTACCATATAATGCCTCGTAAGGAGCCATCTGAATGCTCGTCTGATAACTATTATTATAAGTAAACTCCGCTAATGGCAAGAACTGATCCCAATAACCTCCAAAGTCAATAACATAAGCGTGGAGCATATCCTCTAAAATCTGAATAGTTCGCTTGGACTGCCCCTCCGTCTGCGGATGGAATGCTGTAGTCAACTCAAATCGTTTACCCAACTCACGCTGAACTACCCTTCAAAAGTGCGAAGTAAACTGCGTACCCCGATTAGAAATGATAGACACAGGCACACCACGAAGGCGAAAAATCTCTCGAATATATATCTCTACCAACCGCCTCAAAGTATAATTATTTGCCACTGGAATGAAATTTGCTTATTTAGTCAGCCTATCCACAATAACCCAAACTACGTAGAATTCCCTCTGAGTCCGTGGGAGTCCAATAATGAATTCCATAGTGATACGCTCCCACTTCCACTTAGGAATCTCTATCTGCTGAAGCAAACCACCGGATCTCTGATATTCATACTTTACCTGTTGACAATTTAAGCAACAAGCCACATAAGCAACAATGCCCTTTTTCATCCTTCTCCACCAATAATGCTGCCTCAAATCCTGGTACATTTTGGCTGCACCTGGGTGAATAGATTACTTAGAATTGTGAGCCTCCTCAAGGATCAACTCACGAAGGACATCAATATTAGGCACACATATACGACCCTGCATCCTCAAAACAGCGTCCTCTCCAACTGTAACCTGCTTGGCACCACCATGCCGAATTGTGTCCCTAAGGACCATTAAGTGCGGGTCATCATCCTGCCGATCTCTGATACGCTCAAGTAAGGAAGACCGAGCGACTGCACAAGCTAGAACACTGCTGGGCGAAATATCCAACCTCACGAACTGAGTAGCCAATGTCTGAATGTATGAAGCTAACGGTCTCTCACTGACTGGAATATATGCAAGGTTGACCATACACACCGCCTTTCTTCTCAATGGATCGGCCACCACGTTGGCCTTCCCTGGATGATATAATATAGTGATACCATAATCTTTCAGTAACTCTAACCATATCTGTTGCCTCAAATTTAGATCCTTTTTCTTGAACAAGCACTGGAGACTACGATGATTTGTATAAACCTCACACCGCACACCATAAAGATAGTGCCTCCAAATATTCAATGCGCGAACAATGGTTTCCAACTCCAAGTCATGGACATGATAATTCTTCGCATGAATCTTCAACTATCGCGACACATACGCAATCACCTTGCCATCTTGCATTAATATTGCACCCAGTCCAATATGATATGCATCACAATACACTGTGAAAGAACCTGAACCTGATGGTAACACCAACACCGGTGCTAAAGTCAAGGCTGTCTTGCGCTTCTGAAAGCTCGCCTCACACTCGTTTGACCATTTGAATGGGGCACCTTTCTGAGTTAATTTAGTCATAGGGGTTGATATAGATGAAAACCCCTCCACAAAATGACAGTAGTAACCCGCGAAACCCAAGAAACTCCCGATTTCCGTGATTGTAGTGGGTCTAGGCCAATTCTTGACTGCCTCTATTTTCTTAATAGTTGTTCATAGCAGATTATAGAATTATCAAATAGCTTCACGTTAACAATAATCTCCTTTCAAACCTTCACAATACTGATAAGGAGATACGGTGCTTCAAGACCTCGTAATTATATACCCGAATTAACGTGTCTCATTTGACGCCACATAGGCGGGCACCTACCTTGTAGGTTGAAGCTCAATAATTATAGCACGAATTTGGCAAATTATGCACAGATAATTTTTTTATACAAACATTTTCGAATAAACCTAACAGGCATGACTCCTTATTAGTACTATAATACAAATTTTAATTTCACAAGGGAGAATTTAAACACAAGAATTTTCATCACAAGGATCTCGTCCTTGTATAACTTACACCGCGGCTCGTAGCCCAATTTAAACATATCAAATCATATAAAAATGCGAGGATCTCACCCTCAATTCTGAATCACAAGTAATATGCATATCGTGCCAATCGAAACATTCCATTTTCTTCTTTTAAATATTTTCGTTAAGTAAAATTACGACACGTAATGATAGACATAGTTATCTCCATAGAATTTCTTAATACAAGTATTCACATAGGTAGATTTTAGAGTTACGAAGCTCACCCGAGAGTGGAGCATATTGGGAGGACTTTGCTAGATACTCATAACCGAATCAAGTTAAGGAAATTATCACTTTATAATAACTAGAGATTGTTCTTGTAATGGCACCATTGGATATAACGACCTCGGCCATACCATAGAAAATATATCAACAGGCTGGGTCTCCACCTCTAGGAATCTGACCTCCACCTTCGACATTCTGACCCCTTTTTCCCTAGCCGGTCATGTAAGTTGAGTTGTAACTGCAATGAGGCACGTAGCCTGAGTGCTCTGATGAAATTATTCAACTGCTCATACCAATTTTATATCAAATAACTGGAATAACCGTTGGAGGAATCTTGTAGCGGTGGTGCATTTAAAGAACTCATTGAAGCACCTCGAGTAATCAGATATATGGACTGGACTGGTCGGTTTCCCGAGCCCCTGCTGAAATAATTTGTTGTTGTAACGCAAAATCCACTGAATCTTTTAGAACCTCGATACCTCCTAGTCTCCTTAGCTTCCTCTTTTCCTCATCCCAGACACATTCTAACATCTAAGCAATTTCTACCACTAGCCGAAATGAAGTATCAACTTGCCCTGAGTCGTAAAAAAATTTACAATCATAATCGAGTCCTTTAATGAGTCTGGGGACTCTCCCTCTGGCGATATGAACCGAAGTAGGAGTATGACGGGCTAACTTATCAAATGTGATGGCATATCCTGACACTCTCATGGTGACCTGACGCAACCGTTCAAACCCTATACGCCACGCATTATGGAGAGTCCGAGAAAAAAACTCTTTCAATAGCATTTATGAGGACTGAGTCAAGTAGCTGGTGTTGAATCGGTTGGTCATCCTCTTCATAGGCTTGCTACAAACACCGGCGGCCCATTTCTTCTTCTACTATGCTGACTCAACACTACTGAGCTACCCTATTTATTTATATGCTCTTCGTTATTCTTTGAGGTAACTCTTATCCTTATTGATGCACAATGATCCCAAAGGTAAGGCTCTATACAGATAATTCTTGGCACAAACCATATAGTCTAGAGGCTCGTCAACAACTGTACTCCCTCTGGAGCACCCCAAAATCCGCAACCGTGACTTCCACGCTGAGTAGACCTTCTGTAGATTTAAAGTTGTCTATATAACTCCTTTGGTACTGAGGTATAGGGTTATTAAGGAGGTGGACATACCTCAAGTCCCAGCTTTATCTCTTGCGAAATCTCAGGCCTTAAACATTCCAAGCCAAAACCAATATAACACATGACCCCGCAATCTATTCCTTGACGGTGGACTTCCCCACTTGTCATGAAGTCATAGGTCACAATGTCTGATAATACACAATGTTAAACTCCACAGCTCATATAAATCAACCAGATGACAAGGTCCGTTGCACCCCTACATGATTCACTGGGTGATCTCTCAATACGCCCGCATCTTCAGTCAGATCCAAAACAGATCTAGTAATTACATAATCTTCCCACCACCTCTTGGTGGAATCCGTCATCTGAAACACATCAAATTCAACCCCATTGCTTTCAAGTATTCCCTTGTTATGCAATACTGGAGTAGCTATGAATCCTTCTAAAATCTAGACTAGTTCAACATGTACTAACTGAGCTAGAACCTCCGTGTCTAGATCCATTTGAAACTATACAATAGGTGCTGATGTTCGAGCTTTAGACTAAGCTCTGCTTCTATCTCTTCCCCTAATTTGTAGTTGTCATTGCGGCTTCATCTCTTGTCCGGTTGCAGACGCTTTGTGCGTTGTCGAGATTTGTGAGAGGACAAGAATAGACAAGTTCAATCATCAATGGTAAAATAAATTCCCACGATATAGTAGAATAAAAGTGAAATTGTTCCTAACTTCATAGCCTTAGAGAGATAAGTACATACGTCTCCATACAGATCCTTTAGACTCTACCAAGTTTGTTCGTGAATTGTGAGACCTAAGAAACCTTGTGCTCTGATACCAACTTGTCACGACCCAAGTTCCCAACCTTAGGGATCGTGATGGCGCCTAACACCACACTTGCTATGCAAGCCAATGTTAGAACTAGTTTAATTACTTTCTATTAAAGTCTATTTAATCATAACAGAACAATTTGAAAAAAAATTTAAGTCTATGTAATTTCCAATAAATAAAGTCACAAATAAAATAATGAACGAGTAATTAAGTCGAGCCACAGACTAAATAAATAACTATAAGATTACCCCAGGGTCTGGTGTCACAATTCACGAACCACTAAGAATACTACAAATAATGGGCTGAAATAATTAATGTATAACTGTTTGAATTAATTAAAACAGTAATCCAAATAGTATGGAGAAGATTCCAGAAATCTGCGGACGCCATATGTTGCTCCCAAACGCACACGCAAGTATACGTGGTCGTACAAGTAATATAATGATAAATCGAGTGTCGAACCCACAGAGACTTGTATAAACTACTCACTAAATCACTATAATTGTTATTCAATCAAGCCAAAAATAAAAATCCAATAATGTGACTATACTATACTACGATTTTAAGAAATAACTAATTATCAAGTAACGAGTTGATTGTTGTGTATTCAATAGAGACAAATATTCCAGAGTTGTGATCCATTCACCATTCGTATTGTGTTCTAATTAACTCTCCCTTTCATATAATTCACTCATGGTTGCTAATTAATCGATAATTGCTCTCATAGCCTTCTCCCGAAGCACTACTCGCCTATTCTCAATAGATTAACGCCTATATTCCTATTAAATTAATCTATCAGAACACATTAAGATTACGATATTTAATTAAGCACGGTGACTAGGTATATTCCTATACTACCACAAATCCGCTCCCCTAAAGGGTTAAGATCGCGCTCTCTTCAATTCTTCTCTAATCTATACACGGCTTTCCCAAGCATAGCATACATAGTATATAGAACCTAACTGCTGGCAAGATAATTATGCAATTAAACACATAATTGAAGAAACAACCATATATTGAGTGAAATATAATCAAGGTTAAGCTAATGTCGAACAACAATATTCATGGCTAAATCACAACCCCAAAACAATGGGTGTTTAGCCACTCATGCTAAAATCAAATAATCGCATAAGTGTTGAATTAATTGTAAATACTAGAAAAAGATGAAGAAAACTGAGAATCCTTCGCTTCCTAACAATTCCGTGTGTGATTTTCTTCCCAAGTGTAGTCAATCTCCCTCAAAAATAAGCTTAGACTTGCTTTAATACGTGTTGGGTAGGTCTACGGCCGAAATAACCGTGTCCCGGGCAAAATAAGAGAAAATCCCGTCATTGTCGCCCTGGGTAGCGCCAGGCTCCCACTAGGGCGCTACTCCTAATTTATGTACTGCCCACAGCGCCACAGGTGGTGCTGGGCACTGCCTGTGGCACCCAATTTCGCAATTTTCTCGGTTTCGTCCATTTTGGCACTAATTTCGCGCGTTTCACCCCCAATTTATCCCGAATCATTCCTACACATTAAAAACACTTCAAATTAATATAAATCATCACATTTAACATCTAAACTCACGAAACAAAAGTAAAATATGATACGATATACATAGAAATATTTACACTTTAAGATAAACATCAACACCCCACACTTAGACTCTTTCTCGTCCTCAAGCAATGGGACAAACTACTACCCTTCAACATGTACAAAGTTCATTAAAAATGAGCATTTTACTTTTCAATCACACACTTTACTACTTGGCCATGATCGACACCGGCAATCAAGTATGAACAAACAAAAATTCACATTCTTCCCCTTTTTTAAACATGCCCAAGTATAACAATTTAATCAATCATACCAACAACCTATTTGCAAACACCCAACTTCAAGAGTCAACCACTACGCTCTCTCAATTCATGCACTCACCCAACAAGGAAGTTTACAACATTACCAAATGTTCATGAGATCATGTGCCCTTACCAAAAACAAAAGAGTGAATATAACTAGTCCACACATTCAAATATGCTTTTGAACATAATTTAAGGACATCACACAATTGAACAAAATTTCACTCACTCTCACAAGGAATTCATATGCATCCTGTGGTCGTACCATAAGCTTGCCCGTAGTGTAGATCTCTACTAATTTAGGCTAGCCAAATCTAGGATCAATTAGGACTTTTAAGGTTGTAATGTAGGCTAAGGGACGGGTAGGATATATTTAGGAATAGTGAATAACCCTCCTAAGCACTTTAATACACTACATTCATAATTCAACACATATTCTTCTCAACCAATTCACTTGCCACAACCCATGTTCAACATAGCCCTTTTTCAATTAAGCACTTCTACACTTCCACTAGCACAATTAAAGAAGAAGTGGAGATGTGTATCTTTTTTTTTACATACTTTCACTATAATTTTCTCTTCTTTCTTTTACAACAATATTTTTTTTTCTACACAAACTCCATACACGAAAGTTCATTGGCTAGTGGCTTTTGATTTGAATTTTAGTGCGCCAACAGGCCTTTCCATGGCTCCACTCAAAAACTAATCCCCAATGTCTCACCTTACTTCTTTTAGTGACTAAGTGCCTTAGGAGGTAAAGGTGAAAAAACCTTAATTTAAGAACAAAATAGGGGTAGGACTTGTAATGTGGGTGCCAAAGAAAAGGTCTATAGCCTCAAAGGGCTAGCAACAGAATTTTTTTTATTTTGATGCGACAAGCACATCCATGATCAAGCAAGAAAATGCCTACGTCATCTCATAAATTAGCATAACCTACACTTTCGCTTCGATTAACACACGGGGCAAGTTCTAGACTACACATGATAGCATAGAAAATCACTAGACCTCACTCACACATTGCACATGACTCAATCAAAACGGTTTTGTTAAACTCTCAAGTCAAGCAAGCACACATAATTTAGAGAATTAAGCAATATCACACTATGTGTCATACAAGTCACACAACTGAGCTAAGGCATCACAAAATAGGCTATTTAATTTTACTCAGGCTTCACATGTCGAACCAAATACAAAAGAAAGCAGAATGTATGTCATAACCTAATATGCTGGCCCCAAACATGTCAATAGGTATTTGTAAGTTACTCAGTTTCTTCCTAACTACTCTAAAAAAAATTTAAAGTGCCCGGTTTGAGCTACACCCTTGGAAAAGAACCGGTGCCCAAAGAAAAACCAAGGGATACTATCTAACTATCCTACAAATAAAAAAAATCTTTTTTGTATTTTTAAATCGGACTTTATCCCTCAAGAAAATTATCCAACGGATCCATCGTCGGGAAAAGTCTGAGCTTTTTCAATTTCTTTTTCGTTTCTTAATAAATAAATAAAAAATAATTTTATACAATTACACTTCACTTCAGAAAGTAGTTTCCCCACCCCACACTTATGTTATGCATAGTCCTCGATGCATGATCACAAAGAAAAACATTAAAACAAGGGTGAGAAATACTCTCTGAGACCCCTCGAGCCAAGCTCAGACATGATTCTCAATCTTTAGAGTCGGGATGATCCCACACTTAAGCTCAAACATGCCCCTTAGCTTCAACTTTGGGTACTCAGACTTCCCCTACTCTGCAAAACAAAAATAACACAAAACTTGACATTAAAAAATAAAAAATAAATAAATAAAATATATACAGGTTGGGTTGCCTCACAACAAGTGCCTTATTTATAATCGTGGCATGACTCTGCTACTCTGCTCAGGCTGGGCGCTTTCTCTTCTTATTTCTCCCATGAAGCCTAGCCTTTTTGCACGCACTTAACATGTCTCCTTTTTCATCTCTGGCTCTTTTCCCAATCATCTTCGTACCCTCAGCTTGCAACACCACCTCCTATGGATCACTGTTCCTTACATAAGGACTTTGCTCTATCCCCTTCAAGGCGACCACTGTAATCATGCATACGTTTTCATAATGCTTTGGGAGTTTAAGTGCCTTGTACGCATTAAAAGTGACCTCCTCATCGTCAACTCTCATTTTTAACTTCCCCGACCTCACATCAATAATTTCTCCACCGGTAGCTAAGAATGGTCGCCCCAAAAAAATGGGCACTTCATCATCTGCCTCGTAATCAAGCACAATAAAATCAGCGGGAAGAATAAACTTTCCCACTCGAACTAACACATCCTCAATAATTCCTTCCAACATAACTAGCGACATATCTGCTAACTATAGAGTGATTGTAGTAGGTCTAAGAACCCCCAATCCGACTTTCTTGAACAAAGAAGATGGCATCAAATTTATACTAGCCCCTAAATCACATAGGGCTCTACCAACTTCTTGTTTTCCAAGAGACAAAAGAATTGTGAAACTCCCAGGATCCTTCAACTTAGGAGGAATTTTACTCTGAACCCTGGCACTGCACTCTTCAGTAAGTGCAACTATTTTGAACTCTGCATGTCTTTGTTTGCTTGCCATAAAATCTCTGAGATACCTTGCATACTTAGGCACTTCTTGCAAAATTTCCACCAAAGGCAAATTCACACTCACTTGGCTCAACATATCTAAGAATCTATTGTACTTAGCATCATGTTTTTGCTTCTACAGCCTTTGTGGAAATGGAGGTGGTGGCCTTGTTTCAATTACTGGCTCGGGCCCTTTATTATCTTTCTCATTCCCCTCCACTGGCTTGGGAACTAATTCTCCTTCAGGATGAGTTGTATTCTTCTTTTTCTTTGGATCTTCTTCTAGTATTCTTCCATTTCTCAAGGTAATTGCATTGACTTGAGCCTTAGGATTAGGCTTAGTATCACTAGGAAGAGCCCCTACTGGTCTGGTATTTTGGGCACTAGCAAGTTGTCCCATGTGGCATTCCACATTTCTCATTGCTGCTGCTTGGGCCTGGTGATCAGCAATTATTTTCTGATTGAAAGCAAGTTGGTCATTCATTATTCTCTTCATAATCTCCTCAAGGCTAGCTGATTGTTCAGCCTGAGGTGGTCTGTATTGTTGTTGAGGTGCTTGAGGCATGTATTGATTCTGAGTGCCTTGATTTCCACCCCAAGAGAAGTTGGGGTGGTTTCTCCAATTGGGATTATAAGTGTTCCCATATTGATTTTCTTGAGACTATTGCTTATTAATGATCAGGGTCATCTGATTGACTTGGTTAGTCAGTGTAGAGATCTGTGCTGATAATGCTGAGACAACATCTAATTCAAGAACCGCTGGTGACTTTTGGACCACATTCCTACCTATCTCTCCTTTCCAGTTTTGATTGCTTTTGGAGAATTTATTCAATAATGCAAATATTTCGTCATAGTTCTTCTCCAATACGTGACCTCCAGTTGCAGCATCTACCACAATTTTTGTTTGGGGGTGGAGCCCCTCAATGAAAGTGTGAACTAACACTTCGTTCGTTTGATTGTAATGAGGACAGTCTCTGAGTAGCCCCTTGAACCTTTCCCATGCTGAATATAAAGATTCTCCTATTTTCTGTTTAAAGGAAACTATCTCACTTATGATCTTTGTAGTTTTGCCTGAAGGGAAGAACCTTGCCAGAAATTTTCTTGCCAAATCATTCCATGATGTAATGGAATTAGTTGGTTCTGCCTTAAGCCATCGCTTTGCTTCACCCAACAGAGAGAATGGGAAAAGTGTGAGCCTTACATAATCTGGCATAACCCCGTTAGTGATATAAGTATCACTAATCTCCAAAAAGTTAAGAATGTTTTGTTGTGGATCCTCGTGTGGAAGACCCATAAACTGCCCATTTGCATGAAGTAGATGGATCATGCTCTATTTTAGCTCAAAGTGCCCAATGATTCTGGGCATCACGATGCTGGAGGTAACATTAGCAATACTGGGCATTGCTACCTCGTGAACAACCATATGTTGCTCCTCCTCCATGTTCACAGGAAACTGAACGAGTTCCTGAGTATTGTTTGTATCCCTTCCTTCCCTCAACCTCCTGTGAAATGTTCTCTCAAGTTCGGGGTCAAAGTTGTCAAGTCTGTCTTGGCTTCTGACCCTACGCATTTAATCAAAGTTCCTGAGATTAGAGCAACAATCAAGTACGTTAGACTAGTTAAAATCAACAAATAAAGCAAAAAAACAAGAAAGTAGTCTATATTCAAGTCCCCGGCAATGACGCCAAAAACTTGTTGCTCCCAAACGCACACGCAAGTATACGTGGTTGTACAAGTAATACAATGATAAATCAAGTGTCGAACCCACAGAGACTTGTATAAACTACTCACTAAATCACTATGATTGTTATTCAATCAAGCCAAAAATAAAAATCCAATAATGTGACTATACTATACTAATTTTAAGAAATAACTAATTATCAAGTAACGAGTTGATTGTTGTGTATTCAATAGAGACAAATATTCCAAGGTTGTGATCGATTCACCATTCGTATTGTGTTCTAATTAACTCTCCATTTCATATAATTCACTCATGGTTGCTAATTAATCGATAATTGCTCTCATAGACTTCTCCCGAAGCACTACTCGCCTATTCTCAATAGATTAACGCCTATATTCCTATGAAATTAATCTATCAGAACGCATTAAGATTACGATATTTAATTAAACACGGTGACTAGGTATATTCCTATCCTAACCACAAATCTGCTCCTCTGAAGGGTTAAGATCGCGCTCTCTTCAATTCTTCTCTAATCTATACACGACTTTCCCAAGCATATCATAGATAGTATATAGAACCTAACTGCTGGCCAGAAAATTAAGCAATTAAACACATAATTGAAGAAACAACCATATATTGAGTGAACTATAATCAAGGTTAAGCTAATGTCGAACAACAATATTCATGGCTAAATCACAACCCCTGAACAATGGGTGTTTAGCCACTCATGCTAAAATCAAAGAATTGCATAAGTGTTGAATTAATTGTAAATACTAAAAAAAGATGAAGAAAACTGAGAATCCTTCGCTTCCTAACAATTTCGTGTGTGATTTTCCTCCCAAGTGGCGTCAATCTCCCTAAAAAATAAGCTTAGACTTGCTTTTATACGTGTTGGGTAGGTCTAGGGACGAAATAATCGTGTCCCGAGCAAAATAGGAGAAAATCCCGTCACCGGCGCCCTGCACCAGGCGCTCACCAGGGCACTACTCCTAATTTAGGTACTTCCCACAGCGCCACAGGTGGTGCTGGGCGCTGCCTGTGGCACCCAATTTCACACTTTTCCCGGTTTCGTCCGTTTTGGCTCTAAATTCGCATGTTTCGCCCCCAATTGATCCCGAATCATTCCTACACATAAAAACACTTCAAATGAATATAAATCATCACATTTAACATCTAAAACTCACGAAACAAAAGTAAAATATGAGGCCATATACATAGAAATATATACACTTTAAGCTAAACATCACAAGCATGATCTACCTCGTGTCTCCGATTGAATGATGACAATTACTAAAATATCCTAACTCTGGCTGATACCTGGATCTTTACAAAAGAGTGCAGAGTGTAGTATCAGTACAACCGACCCCATGTACTGAGTAAGTGCCGAGCTTAACCTCTGCGAAGTAGTGACGAGGCTAGGACAAGACACCACATAAAACCTGGATATTTATATAATCCTGCTAGCAGGAATAACAACAATTAAAGAATTTAAAAGAACTAACAATTAATGGGAAGGGAGAATGCGATGGAGAATTTCTAACATAATAAATGAGGAAAACAATAAGGCAAACACAGATAGTGATCAACAATAATTTCAGCAATTAAAAATAGAAAGGAAACTTGCACGGCATCACCCTTCGTGCTTTTACTCTAAGCCTCACCATATGCTTCAATATAAATGTAAATGTGCACGGCATCACCCTCCGTGCTTTACTCTCTTCCTCAACATATGCATCAATATAAATGTAAATGTAAATGTGCACGGCATCACCCTTCGTGCTTTATCACTCTTCCTCACCTTATGTATAAATGTAAATGTAAATGTGCACGGCATCACCCTTCGTGCTTTATCACTCTTCCTTACCATATGCATAAATGTAAAAGTGCACGACATCACCCTTCGTGCTTTATCACTCTTCCTCACCTTATGCATAAATGTAAATGTGCATGGAATCACCCTTCGTGCTTTATCACTCTTCCTCACCTTATGTATAAATGTAAATGTAAATGTAAATGTACACGACATCACCCTTCGTGCTTTATCACTCTTTTCTCACCTTATGCATTAATGTAAATGTAAATGCAAATGTGCACGACATCACCCTTCGTGCTTTATCACTCTTCCTCACCATATGCATAAATGTAAATGTGCACGACATCACCCTTCGTGATTTATCACCCTTTCCTCACCCAAATAGTGGAAACAATAATATCCCGGCAAGGGAATCAACAATAGAAACAATTACATCCCGGCAAGGGAATCAGCTATAACCAATCTGGTTCCAACAGTTAACTTCACCAAATAAATCTCAACGTGAGCCAATGTTCAACAATGTTCAATTACCAAGTAATCATCATAAGTTTTGTTCAACACGGATAGTCATCAGTTTAAACATGGGCAATACATAATAAGAGTCACAATAGTCACAATATAAGACTCACGGGCATGCTTGACACCAATGTATAGATACTCGTCACTACACCTATACGTCGTACTCAACACTAACATGTAGCAAATAAGACAGCAACACCTATTCCCTCAAGCTAAAGTTAGGCCAAACACTTACCTCAATTCCGCAGGCCACTCACTGCTCAATTATAGCTTTTCCTTTCGAATTCACCTCCAATACACTCGAATCTAATCATAATTTGCTTAATATCATTAATTAATGCTAAAGTAAGTAACTTTACTAAAAATTATGATTTTTCCTAAGTTTTCTAGAAAAAAGTTAAAACCCGACCCTGAGCCCGCTTGGTCCAAACTCGGGGTTCGGACCATATTACGTTTACCCATTCACCCCCAATCTTGAATATGCAATTAGTTTCGAAATCCGAGCCCAATTCGAGTTCAAAATTCGATTTTTACAAAATTTCCTAATTCTACTCAAACCCTCAATTTTTACCATGAAAATTCATGATTTTTGAGTGAAAAGTGATGAAAAACATTGGGTAATTGAAAGAGTGGAGTCTAAACCTTGGTAGTTCGAAAATAGGTGACAAATAGGTTGTGCCCGAGTTTTAAAATTTATTTGATATAGCTGGGAAGGCCCTCATCGCGTTCGCATGAGCCTGCCCGCGTTTGCTATGGGTCAGGCCCGTTAGCCTTTGCGTTCGCACGGACTTGAACGCGTTCGCGTAGTGCTAGGCCCAGTGGCCTTCGCGTTTGCAACCAGGTGGCCGTGTTCGCATAGGGTTAATAGGCTTCCCTCCCCCAGGCCCAGTTAATACATCGCGTTCGCGTGGGCTGGACACGTTCGCGAAGCTTTAGCCCACCAGAGCTCCGCGTTCGCCTGGGCACCAGAAACAGAAAAACCAACAACTTTTCTAAGTGTAAAACATCACGTGGCCTATCCGAAATTCACCCGAGCCCTCGAGGCTCTAAACCAAACATGCACGCAAGTCTAAAAATATCATACGGACTTGCTTGTGCGATCAAATCATGAAAATAACATGTAAAACTATGAATTTTATCTCAAAACTCATCATTTTTCTCAAGACCACTTAACTTTTACTATTTCTGAACCGAACGTCCAAATCACGTCAAATAAACTCTAATTCTCACCAAATTTCACAGATAGTTAATCTGTACCGGGCTCCGGAACCAAAATACGGGCCTGATACTAATGGTTTCAAACATTAATTCCTTTCTTTATTTCATTAATAATTTAGTAAAACAATTTCTTTCAAAATTGATTTCTAAGGATTGGGACCTCGGAATTCAATTTCGGGCACACGCCCAAGTCCCATATTTTACTGCGGAGCTCCCGGGACCGTCGAAACACAGATCCGGGTCCGTTTACTCAAAATGTTGACTCAAGTCAACTAAAACCAAATTTTAATTTTAAAAATATTATTTCTTATATTTTCACATAAAAGCTTTTCGGTTTCACGCCCAGACTGCGCACGCAAAATGAGGTAGTTAAAATTAATCTTTTTATGGCTAATAAGCCTATATCGGAGTCTTAATTCATAAAATGACCCCTTGGTCATCACAAGTATAGCTCAAGCAACTTACCTCAATGAAAACCCTTGAATTTCACTTCAAAACCACTCCCAAAGCTCCAAAAACCGACCTAAAAATGGTGGAAATGAACAAAAATTCGCGAAGTGTTCCATTTATAGTTTCTGCCCAGGTCTTTCGCACCTACGACAAAAAATCTGCACATGCAGTCTCGTTTTTGCGCAAATTCCTTCGCACCTGCGGAAAATCACTTAAGTCCATCATTCCGCACATGTGCCCTAGGTTCTGCACTTGCGAATGCGCACCTGCGCATCTCCCTTCGCTTATGCGGAATTGGCCAAACTCCGCCTTTCCGCATCTGCGCCCCAGGTCTCGCACTTGCGGGCTCGCAGATGCGACCACTACTATGCACCTGCCGATCCAGTCTACCTCAACACTGCCCGCACGTGCGACTACCCAAGCTCACCTGCGGCCTCTCATCTGCGGCTCCTCGTCCGCAGGTGCGGAAAACAACAGCAGAATCAGCCATCTCCCAATACCAAAATCGATCAGATAACCATTCAAAACTCACCCGAGGCCCTCGGGACCTCAACCCATAATACCAATAAGTCATATATCAACATAAGAACTTAGTCTCACCTTCGAATTACTCAAAGAAACACCAAAACACCAAATTATCCTCGAATTCAAGCCTAAGAACTTCTAATCTTTCAAATTCCGCAAACGATTCCGAAACCTACTAAACCACATCCGAATGACCTCAAATTTTACACACACATCACAAATGACACTATGAACCTATTCCAACTTCCGAAAATCCATTCTGACCCCAATACCAAGTTTTCCACTATCGACGAAAATCGCTAAATTTCCAACTTTCGCCAATTCAAGCCTAATTCTACTACGGACCTCCAAATCAAATTCCGGAAGCACTCCTAAGTCCAAAATCATCTAACGGAGCTAATCGAACAATAAAAATCTAAATCCTAGATTTTTATGCATAAGTCAACATCCGGTTGACTTTTCCAACTTAAGCTTCTAAATAAGAGACTAAGTGTCTCGTTCCACTTCGAAACCACTTCAGACCCGAACCAACTAACCTGACATATCATACTATATCTGAATAACACAAAAAGAAGAACAAATGGGAGAAACAGGGTTATAACTCTCGAAACGACCGGCCAGGTCATTACAGTTCAAAGCTTTAGTCAGCTTGTATACATGATCTGGGAGACAGACATTTACATATTCAGGAGATTGCTTCACATATACTTCTTCAGAGATATAGCCATTTTGAAACACACTTTTTACATCCATTTGAAACAGTTTGAATCCTTTGTAAGCAGCAAAGACAAGTAATATCCAAATAGATTCCAATCTTGCTACAGGTGCGAAGGTTTCATCATAGTCGATTCATTATTGCTGAGAGTATCCTTGCGCAACTAGCCTTGAATTTCGATCTACATGTCCAGATTAATTCAATTTATTCTTGAACACCCATTTTGTTCATTAAATAGAGGAATTTGAAGGTTATGGAACCAGTTCCCACACTTTATTTCTTTCAAACTGATCAAGTTAATCTTTCATTAATTTGATATAGTGAACATCTTTCACTGCGCCATTCACTTTCTTTGGCTCAAGTTGAGAAATTAGAGCCACATGTGATTTGTTCTTTTGGGATATTCTAGTAGTGATTCCTTTCTGTAGGTATCCAATAATGAATTTTTGAGGATAGCCAGGTTCACTTTTCCATTTATTTGGAGTGTTTGGAGAAGGTTCTCTTTCCACATTAGTCGACTGATCTGTTGTAACGACCCGAAGGTCATTTTGAGCATTTGCACTTCGTGCGCCAGTTCTCGGGCATGACTATCCCTGTATGATGTATTATGACTTATGTAAATCGTCAGTTTTGGTTTTCAGGATAATCGGTATAAATTTGGAAAATAATTCTCAGCTTGAAGCTTTAAATTTGAAAGGTTTAACCAAGTTTTGACTTTTTAGTATTCGATCTTGGATTTAGATTTTTATGATTTGGTTAGCTTAGTTAGGTGATTTTGAACTTGGGAGAACGTCCGAAATGTGATTTGGAGGTCCGTGGTAGAATTAGGCTCGAATGGGCAAAATTGGAAATTTGGTGTTTCTCGGTCGACATGGAAATTTTGATATCGGGGTCAGAATGGAATTTTGAAAGTTGAAATAGGTTCGTAGCATCATTTGGGACTTGTGTGAAAAATTTGAGGTCAATCGGACTTGATTTGATAGGTTTCAACATCGAATATAGAAGTTAGAAGTTCTTAGTTTCATTAAGCTTGAATTGGGGTTTGATTCATGGTTATAGCATTGTTTGATGCAATTTGAGGCATCGACTAAGTTTGTGTCATATTATGGGACTTGTTAGTATATTGGTTGGGGTCCCATGAGGCTCGGAAAGAGTTTTTGGAAGATTTTGACGTTTGGAGCATAAGCATGTAATGATCTAACGGTCCATTTTTAGTTCTAGAGATCGAAATTTGATTTCGAGACTTCCGAGATTTTGATAATGAATTATAGGAGTGATATGGAAAGTTTGGTCTAATTTTATCAAGTCGCGATTGGGCTTTTGATCCGAAACATGAGTTAATTGTTTAACGAGCGAATGGGTATCACACTGAGAAAATGAGCTCCGAATTGAGTTTCTATTGAAGGGCTATGTTCGTATTATTATTATTTGTGATTCATAGGAACAAGAATCATCTAATTCCTAGTTCGTATGGTGGATTTCGAGCCTTTTTAATGAAAATATATATTGCTGGTGCAACAGGATCTGGTGCGCACCTTTAGCGATCAGATTTTGCACTTTTAGCGACAGGAATAGGGCTTTTAGCGACTAGAATCGTGTTTTATTGAGTTGTCTTGTTTTTTCAAGCACATTTCCACATTTTTGGACGAAAAGAAAGCGGTTGGGGCAATTTTTGAGAGAGAAGTCATGGGAAATCTTGAGGTAAGTCACTTGTGATCATTTCTACTCCATAATATTGAATTATCATCGAATAATCCGACTAGTTTACATGTTTTTGGGGTGTAAATTGAGGATTGGACCTAAGGATTTGAAAATAAGATTTGAAGAATCGGAGGCCGAATTGTTATCGAAATTTAGTAATTTTGGTATTGTTAGACTCGTGGTTGAATGGGTTGTCAGATTTTGTAAGTTTCGTCGGATTCCGAGACATGGGCCCCAAAGGCGATTTTGAGTTAAATTTTGGATTTTGTTGGAAAAATTAGTATTTTCATATGTAATTATTTCCTATAATTAGTATTGACTGGATTGAATTAATTGTGGCTAGATTCGGGTCGATTGGAGGCTGATTCGAGGGGCAAAGGCATTTCGGAGTAGGATTTTGCTCGGATTGAGATGAGTAACGATTGTAAATATAGACCTGAGGGTATGAAAGCCCAGAATTTCGTACTATTTTGATAAATGAGGTGTCGCCCATGCTAGGTGACAGGCGTGTGGGCGTGCATCGGTAGGGATTGTGACTTGGTCTGTCCCATGACAACTGTAGAGTTGCGTATTTTGATAAACTCTATATGATATCCTTGTGTTTTAGAAATGATTCTCTTAACTTGAGTTGAATGCCATGTTTGGGGCTTTGTGCCCTACTGTTTGAAACCTCAGGGGTATTTTACTACTATCCTTGCACTGTTTTTGATAGAAAATATATTCTCAGTCATGATTTATATATGTTTACTGTTTATTCATGTTCATCACTCTATTTTAAATATATGAAACATATTTTGGGTTGAGTCCCTTGAGTTGTACTGAAATGCTTGTGAGGATGATGACTAAGTGAGGCCGAGGGTCGGATTGTGAGGTGTGAGGATAATTATGGATCGGGCTGCACGCCGCAGCGAGATATATATTGATTAGGCTGGACGCCGCAGCGATATTGGGTCGGGCTGCATGTCGCAGCGATATAGCGCTTGGGCTGTAGGATCCCATCCGGAGTCTGCACATCCCTAGTGAGCGCAATCGACTATATGTTTATGGATCGGGCTACACGCCGCATCAGTTATTATGAGGTACCTGTTGAGTGTGAGTGCTGAGTGTGAGAGTTGAGTCACGAGTGACTGAGAGGCTTGCGCGAGGGGCTATATTTATGACTAATACTTTGCCCGACGGGCGTATTTTAATGAAAGTACTGTTTTCACTCTTCTTTAACACTGGGCCACTATTGACATGTTGAACAAATGTTTTAAACAAGTTTTCATTGAAAACTGGAGTTTTACGATATGTTCGGAATGTAATTACTGATTTGGTCTTGATATTTCCACTGTTGTTTTATTGTTACGAAATTTATATGATTTTTATATGCTCTTTACTGCACTCAGCCTTTAGTTATGATTGTTACTTACTGAGTTGGCGTACTCACGTTACTCCATGCGTCTTGTGTGCAGATTCAGGTGCTAGGGCATTAGAGTGAGAGCTGATTTTTCCTGTATATTTACGGAGATTTATGAGTTAGCTGCACGACGTCCGCAACCTTGCCTTCTCCTCCTTTATTTTATAGAGTTTTACATTCTCAGACTTGTACTTTCTTTAGATGCTCATGATTAGTGACTCCGGGATTTTCGGGTTGTGTTAAATGTTTAGATTATTCTGGTTTGTTAGAAACTGCTTAAACGAAACTTTTATGAAATATTGATTTAGAAATGATTTGAACAAAAGGTTTCTTTATACTAAGAGTAATGAATTTGCTAGCCTAGTATCGCGATAGGCGCCATCACGACCATGGTAGTTTTGGGGTCATGACAAGTTGGTATCAGAGTGTAGGTTACATAGGTCTCACGAGTCATGAGCGAGTTTAGTAGAGTCTCACGGACCGGTACAGAGATGTCTGTATTTATCTTCGAGAGGCTGCAGAACCTTTAGGAAATCCCACATTCTTAAATTCTTATCGTGCAACATTGATTCAGCTTGAATTGTAACTCTTGAAATTCCTTCCACGTATCCGCGCATGAGCGCTCGGTATCAGTTGTGCATCGACTGCTTGTGATTCCCTGAACGAGAGGCGAGATGTGATTTATGTGTGTTGATGTTGGGTCAGTCTGGAGGACTTGGGGCCGGGCTTTGCCTATAGCTTGAGCACTGAGGTGTTGATTGTGTGAGTGCGTGATTTTGGATTTATATGTTTGATAGTGTCTCTATTAGTGGAAGTGATGGTTGGATGGGTACGTGGTGAGTATGATGTGAGTGCGAGATGTGTTCATATGATTTGGATGTGACGAGGAGGGTCTGATTTAAGGTAGAAAGAACTATTTGGTGCTTGATTTCCATCTTGATTTGATGTATAGCCCCGAGTTATAGGTGTGTTGAAGTATCTTTTCATGTTGTATAGTCGGGGAATGAAGTAGATTTCATGTCGTGATATGAGTTCAGACTCAGAAAGATTAAGTGATTTCATGATGTTTATGACAGTGGAATGGTATAAAGAGATGTTAGTTTGATACGAAGCAGGTGGGTTATCTCCTGTGGGGTGTCCTGACGGCGTGTGATAAACTTACCAGAATATTAACAATTACTCATGGCCATTTAGGCAATTGCAGGTGTAAAGCATGAATTAATCATCAAAAGAAACCAAAACATGTACACTATTTAAGAAACTGAGAAAAAGTCAATAACAGAATAGCAAAATTCATTGATTGGATATTGATCAGGAACCATACACAAAAAGAAATAAAGACAGCCACAACCATGAGAAAAAAAAAACAAAAGCAGAACAAAATTAGACAATCTCAAACTGGGTCACAGAGGGGGGTTTTAGGAGGCACTAGACACCTAAGGCTGGGAAGGGGCAGAGGTTGTGTTCTTGGCTTGAAGAAGGGAGAGAATTTGTTGTAACACACCCTCATTCTTATCCTTTTCCTTAGCTAAATCAGCTTTGAGAGCATCTCGCTCAGCTTCAACCTCTGTAAGGCGTGTTTTCAAACGAAGGATCTCCGCATCCTTGACCTCACCTTCCTGCACAAGCGTCCTGACCTTGCTATTAACAGGCAGTTTCCTGGATGAACCAGGTTCATCCTCACGAATATTCACAATGTAGTCACAGGTCAGTAGAATGTTCTTCCCAAAGTAATCCTTAGTAGTTGCCATTTCATCCTTCTTCACTGGTACCTTGTAGTGAGCAAGCACAACAGTTAGGATAAACCCATAAAGGTATAGCATGTGCCTTGGCTCCACTCAAAACCCTGTCCAAGAGCTGGATGATGAAGGAAGGCCAATTTATCTGTTTACCCCTGTACAGGAACTCCATTAGGGTGAGATCCAGGTAGCTGGCAATGTGCCTTCGTTCTTGCCTAGGCAGTAGAAATTTGATCACAAACTCAAAAAAAAGTTTGTGTTGAGCCCTCATCTCACTCTTAAACACTGCCCTGGGCTCAGGTTCTTGCTCATTCTCATAGAAGGACCTTGTGATTTGAAGGGATGAAGGAAAACCATCCAAACTAGGCCATCTTTGCCTCGTGTAGTCATCATACCCCTCAAAAGGGATATTCGGTATTTCCCCCAATTCCTTTGCATCAAAAGAAATCGCAACTCCCTGAACTTTTGTAGATGACTGTTGTGTTGGCCATAAACTCTACCAGCTCATTCCTAGATAGCCTGCCCTCAAGGTGAAAGACCATGTCCTTCCACCCTTGCGCATCTAAGGTATCTAGCAAGAAAATCATCCATGACTCATCAAGGTCTCTAAACAGCTTCCCTTTCAAAATAGTACGCTTCCTAAACATTGAGAGTTTGTTAGTCTCCTCACCGGACACTTCTGCTTCCTCACCACTCCATTCAGCATCATCAATGATCTTTGCTTTCTTTGATGTAGACCTGGTCCTCTTGGCAACTGTTGAGGGTGTAGCAGACACAAATGCTGACTTTTTGGAAGAAATCTTGGCTTTCTTGGGATTTGGTGTCTCAACCTCAACCTGTGCTGGTTGTTCCTCCCGATGGACTAGGTCCATCTCATCATCATCAACCAGAACTGCCTCAACAGGCTCCCCAACTTTAGCCTTTCCCTTGGTAGCTTTCTTCTTCTTGCTCTCTCTTAGAGCTTTCTCCATTTCTTCTTCACTTTGCCTAATAGTTCTTCTAGTAGCACGACTCTTAGGGGCAGGAGCATCATCAGTTGACGAGGCCTCTCTCTTCTTGGTTGTAACTGGTGTATCATCTTTCTTGGATTTGGGGGTTCTCTTTTTCTTAGGTTTGTAGGTTTCCCCCAATTTTCTCATCAAGTCTGCCAGAGTCTCTTCAATAGATGAACCATGTTCATCTACTGCATGTTGTAGACCTTCCAGTCCCGGCTTGTATGACACTGATGCTGGGTTTTGTCTGGTTGGAGGTACGGGCTGCAAGAGTCCCATCTGGACCAATTTTGGGAAAAGACTTGAGTATGATTCTCCGATAGGAGTAAAGTTAATTCTCCTTGGTGGTTCACGGTAAGCATTGTATGGGTAGTTGTTTTGAGGAGGGCGTGTATTATATGGAGCTGGAGGAGGATGGTTATTTCTCGAGGGCAGGCACTGTTCTGGTTGTATTGTTATTGCAGCCAGAAATGCGGCTGAGCGTTCATTACTTCATAGGGAAACGGAGATGTATTGTAAGCTGCATTTTGGTGAGGGTAATAGTGTTGGGAGGTTTTGGGGAATGGACCTGAGTGTTGCCGAGGACCCCTGACATCAGAAGCCATCATAGCCCCTTCTTCTTTCTTCTTCCTGTTGGCTGTACTCTCGGATCCGTTTTGGATGACCTGGGAAGTTGCTCATTTGGCTGATTGGCTTAGGATACGACCGGTCTTTAAGCCGTTCTCAACCATTTCCCCGATATTGATTGCGTCTGCAAAGGGTTTGTCCATGGCGGACATCATATTTTGAAAGTAATCTGCTTCTTGTGCTTTCAGAAACACACTGACCATTTCGACCTCATCCATCGGAGGTTTGACCTTAGACGCCTGCTCGCGCCACTTAATAGCGTACTCCCTGAAACTTTCTGAGGACTTCTTTTTGAGGTTGGATAGAGAGTTCCTATCGGGAGCGATATCCACGTTGTATTGGAATTGTCGAACAAAGTCCTGGGCTAGGTCATCCCACACGTGCCAGCGGGATATATCCTGGTCCATGTACCATTCTGATGCAATCCCTATTAAGCTCTCTCCAAAATATGCCATGAGAAGTTCCTCTTTCCCACCTACTCCCCGGAGTTGGTTGCAATACCTTTTTAGATGAGCGATGGGGTCCCCATGTCCCTCATATTTTTCGAACTTGGGGGTTTTGAACCCGAGAGGCAAGTGGACGTGTGGGAACATGCACAAATCGGCGTAGGAAACGCTTTTCTGCCCGCTCAGCCCCTGTATGTTCTTGAGGCTTTGCTCGATACTCTTCATTTTCCGAGCCATTTCTTCGTGCTCGAGGCTTTTTTTATCTCGTCCCAAAGTAACTTCATACTGAGGTTGTTGGGAGTGTGAATCAGGAGTGACATGAGTGGCGCCCAGAAATGATGGCGTTTGGAATGTAAATGTCGGCGGCTCAAAGCTGGGTCCGGTGATAGTTGGTGGAGCCGTGGCAGAGCTCGGTGGTGCAGTGAAGATGTTTGATGATGCACCGGAGAACAAAACCTGGGAGCGAACCTCAGAAGGTCTTCCAGCAAAGTGAGCCGGCATAGTTGGGTATCCGAGCGGCGTGGCTGGGTAACTTATGGGAATGTTAGAAGTTCGGCCGTCCTGGGGATTATCTCTGGGAAACCCGGGATGGAACTGGGTGGTTCCCTACCATTGGACCATGCATCCCACATTTCTAGCATGCGGCAACGCANCACCCCTTAAAGACACCTTTTAGAGTGAACCAACGAAACGTTAGGTCAGAACATTTTATCACAGTTGTTACTGCCGCTGATCCCCTTATTACACCAAAGTAGCGAAAAATGGAGAAGACTAAACTAAAACTATCAACTATGAGTTACAAGAGTCCTATCTATTAGTTTGTTAAGGCCTGATCTTGAATGTTGGATGCTTTTATACAACCTTGATCTCGACCTTGATGCTTGTTAGTTGTAGGCGTTGGTTCAAACTTTTCAGCATTTCGGGTCAAAAGGGATATGCGCCGCTTGTGACTTCAGCTTTGTCTTGAGCGGTTCATGTCTTTTCCGTTTCCGTACCCTGGATTCAACCTTCTTTTTTCTTCTTTTGTTTTATTATTTTGGATCGAAACTTCTTCTTTTGGTCGTCTCGAGTCCATTGTAGTCTGCACAAAAATCTAAGAAAATGAACGAACGAAATTTTCTGGCCCAGTTTTCACCCGAAAAAATTTGTGAGTTATTGTAAACAAATTTATACTACTTTATTATTGAAAACGGTGAAAGGTCGGGAATAGTGCACCTAGAGTTATTGTAGACTAGGGGGTGGATACCCTATATCCCTAAGCAAAATCCACTAGGGGGTGGCAAAAAGGAATCAACTAGGGATTGCGTAACTCTTTGTTGGGGAGGAGGTCAATTAGGGAATGTATACCCTTAATTGGAAAGGAAGACGTCAATTAGGGAATGTATACCCTTAATTGGAAAAGAAATCATCAATTAGGGAATGTATACCCTTAATTGGATAAGAAAATATCAATTAGGGAATGTATACCCTTAATTGGATAAGAAAACATCAATTAGGGAATGTATACCCTTAATTGGATAGGAAAAACATCAATTAAATTAGGGAATGTATACCCTTAATTGGATAAGAAAACATCAATTAGGGAATGTATACCCTTAATTGGCATCGACTAGGGAGCGTGTACACCCATTGCGGAAAAAGAAATCAATTAGGGAATGTATACCCTTAATTGAAAAAGAAGACATCAATTTGGGAATGTATACCCTTAATTGGAAAAGAAATCATCAATTAGGGAATGTATACCCTTAATTGGA